>SKCR01003016.1:0-17084 GCA_019454045.1 Zanthoxylum bungeanum | reverse complement strand
TTAGCCTCGGGTTCACTCGATTGGTCTCTGTGTTAACTATTAGACTCGGCCCAAAATCCCCACAACCCACACCAAGCCACACGCCCAAAATCCCCGCACCAAGTGATGAGCGGAAAATATATCAATATTTATTGCCCATTTAACTTAATATTTTGTTTAGTTTCTCGGGTTTGATGAACGTTTTGATGTGTTTTAGTTTATTTTGCAAATAAAATAATATCGGGTCTGAATGAAATCATTTAGGATGAAATATGGGTCAAATAAGGGCAATTATTGGACTTGATATTTTAATTTTGGAGATTGGAAACTTGAAAGGGCGTTTTTGACGAAGTGCAGTTTTGGAAATTCCAGTTTTGCGCATCTGTCGTATTTTAGGCATAACGTTTTACTCCGATATCGGATTGATCTGATTCAAGTTCCAGATTAAATAGGAATCAAAGATCTACAACTTTGAAAAACAAAATAATTTCGAATTCTGAAGATTTCATGCCCGAAAGTGATGATCCATCCAGAAGTGTGTTATGTGTAATTATTAAAGTCATTTTCAATCATTTTCAAAGCAAAAAATAAATTAATAAATAAATAATAAAAATTATCAAATCACCACCAACATGATAAGCAATTAGTGGAGCAATTAATAATGGATTTGGTGGAGCAATTAGTGGAGCAATTAATAATTGATTTGGTGGATGATTTGATGGAGGCAAAATTTTGCCTATAAATACCAAGCCATTTCATTTGTAAATTCAAACTTTCTTCCAAGGAATTCCTTAAGAATACTAAGAAGATTGTATCTTGTTTGTTTATTTACAGCTTCCAGTAATTAATTTCCGCTTTCGCACTTTCTTTTCTTTACTTTTCAGTTTTTACTTTCCGCAATTTACTTTTACGCACAATACTTTTCTTTCTTTAATTTTCAGTTTTTACTTTTCAGTAATGAGGAGGTAACTCCCCTTTGCTGGGGTAAAAGGTAAAACATTTATTACTAATATTTAGATTAATCTCCTTTAATTATAATATATAAACTAGTTAAAACCTGACTTAACGAGGATACCGCCATATTGGTCGGTTGGTAATTATTTAAATTGTTTTAACATGACTAAACTGGATACCGCGTGATTGGTCGGTTGATAATTAATTATTAATTTGACTTAATCTGGATACCGCCTATATGGCTGGTTGGTAATTATCATGCAAAGTTAATATATTATATTAAGGGAGATATCTAAAATAGAAGTAATAAAAATGGATCTTTTTACCTCAACATTTTCTTTTATTGTAATTTTACTTTATTTACTTTTCAGCAATTTACTTTCAACAATTTACTTTTCAGCAATTTACTTTTCAGTAATTTACTTTTCAGTAATTTACTTTCAACATTTACTTTTCAGCATTTAATTTTCAGTATTTAATTTCAGCATTTACTTTCAGCATTTACTTTTCAGCATTTAATTTTCAGTATTTAATTTTCAGTATTTTACTTTATGTCTTTTATTTTATTTAAGTTTTTACTACCCGTAAATATGTGTCGTAACTAAGCCAGTTATCTGGGGTTGTGATGAAATCCAATATCACCGGTTTATAAGAGGTTAGATTATAGTTTGGGTATTATAAAGATTTATTTATTGAGTCTTAATCTTAATGCTTTTTATTAACTGGCCACTAATAAAATTGATCTGGTAAATCTAAAATGAATTAGACATAGGGATTTTAGGTTTCAGCCTTAGAATTAATAGCCCACGATCTTCCTTGAGGATACCCTTTAATATATTTCCTTACAGGATATACATATACCTGGCGGACGGGGGTAGCCATAATTGGAACTTAAACTTAATGAATCCTGATAATTTGGTTGACATAGACATATGGTTCAATTGGGTTAAACTGGGTATTTGTGTCTGACCATGGACAGAGGCTTACACATAATTTAGTGTTCCAGGTTAATAAATCAATAGATTACCCAACTTTAAGATAACCACTTCATCTTTAAAATGATATTGGAAGAAATCACAACCCTAGATAGTTTTTAATATTGAATTTTCTTAAAACCCACTTGCGAACCATTTCAAATCAATCAAACAACCTGTTAGATACTAGTAATCATTTTACCTCATAAAATTAATAGCTTAGGTATTAAGTCCTCGTGGGATCGATACTTTTTATACTACTTGAACGATATGTGCGCTTGCGTTAAACGCTTGTGTAACCACCGGTCAAGTTTTTGGCGCCGTTGCCGGGGACTTATTTATCTTTCACTATTAGTTTTGGGGTTAGATACGTTACTTGTATCTAATTTCTTTTTACTTATTGTTTTTGTTTTCTTGTTTTTCAGGTTCTCAGAAACTACATGAGTTGAACCAGAAGCTTTGAACTCCGACCGCTTGACCCAGAAATTGAAAGAACCATCAGACAGTTGAGAAGGAAAAGGCGAGAAGGCCAAGAAGCTTTAGTCAACATGGAACCTGAACCTTTGAATGCTGCACCACCGATTCCCATCCGAGACAGAACCATTCCGGTGGTCGACGGCTTCATTTCATGTATTGTACTTCTTCCTTTACCAGAAAATGCGTGTGACATCAAAACATGCATCCAGATGATTCAACAGTCAGTACAGTTTGGGGGAAATGCAACTGAAGATCCTAATTCCCACATCAGCAACTTCCTGGAAGTTTGCGGTACTTTCAATTACAACCGAGCAGCTGAAGAAGCAATGAGACTGCGGGTTTTTCCATATTCCCTGAAAGACAGAGCTAAAGCTTGGCTACATTCGTTACCAGCAGGTTCCATCACAACTTGGAACACTCTAGCCACTAAATTCCTTGCAAAGTACTTTCCACCAGCCAGAACTGCAAAGTTGAGGAATGACATCACATCCTTCATGCAACAAGATTCAGAATCCCTTTGCGAAGCTTGGGAAAGATTCAAAGATTTACTCCAGAAATGTCCTCATCATGAGATCGCAAAATGGCTACAAGTCCAAACCTTCTACAATGGACTTTCTGGAGTAATGAGAACCACAATTGATGCTGCTGCTGGATGAGCTTTGATGGCAAAAAGAGAAGATCAAGCCTGGGACTTAATTGAAGAAATGGCCAACAACAATTCTTTATGGCCAACAGAAAGGAGCTTGATCCAAAGAATTGCAGGAATTTATGAAGTTGGAGCCAACAAAACACTGAATTCCAAGCTGGATGTGATTTGCAAAAATCTGGAAACTCTTAACATGAAAGTTAATGGTGGATCCACAAGTTCACCATATGGAGGAGCACCAAAACCAAACAAACTTGAAGAGACGGTGAATTATGTCAACAATTTCAACAGACAGGGGAACAATCCATATTCCAACACCTACAACCCAGGGTGGAGGAATCATCCGAATTTTTCATGGAGTAATAATTCAGGGCAAAAGAACAATCCCCTACCGGGATTCCAACAACAGAACTATCCACCAAATGGATTCAAGCAACAGAACAAAGGCCAGGAGCATGAAAAAGAACCAGGAATAATAGAAGTGTTGGCCTAGTTGAAGAAGCAAGAAGCAAAATACGATGCTTTAGCAGCTATGGTTCAAAATCAAGTAGCATTGAATCAAAGCCATTCAGCCTCTATCAAAGCACTGGAGAATCAAATCGGGCAACTGGCCAATGCTCAGAGTTACAGACCGCCAGGTAATCTTCCCAGCAACACAGAACCAAATCCAAGGAACCGAGGGAAGGAGCAATGTCAAGCTATTTCCTTAAAAAGCGGTACTGAGATCAATAAAGATGTTGGAATTAAAGCAACAATTGAGGAAGTTCCAAAAGATGCAGTTCCACAGATGGAAGAAAAAGAAGCAAAGGAAAAAGAACAGATCACTCCACCTCCACCTTTTCCTCAGCGTCTTCAGAAAAACAAACTGGACAAACAATTTGCTCGATTCCTGGAGGTGTTCAAAAAGTTGCACATCAACATTCCATTTGCAGAAGTCTTGGAAGAAATGCCCAGCTATGTCAAATTCATGAAAGACATTCTTTCACGAAAACGGAGATTGGGAGACTATGAGACAGTAGCATTAACGGAAGAATGCAGCGCCATTTGGATTATGTAATACCCCGCCACTTTTCAGCATTGCATGATGGCCATCTTCTCAGACATGATGGAGCAGAGTATGGAGGTATTCATGGATGACTTTTATGTGTTTGGAGATTCTTTTGACCATTGCCTGCAAAATCTGGAACATGTGTTACAAAGGTGTGAAGATACAAACCTGGTACTCAACTGGGAGAAATGCCATTTCATGGTACATGAAGGCATTGTTCTTAGACACATGATCTCACAAAAGGGAATCGAGGTAGACAAAGCAAAGATTGAAACAATTGAAAAATTACCTCCGCCAACATCTGTCGAAGGGATTCAGAGCTTTCTCGGACGTGCAGGTTTTTACAGGAGATTTATCAAAGATTTTTCCAAGATTGCTAAACCTCTATGCAATCTTCTGGAAAAGGATGTGCCTTTCAACTTTACCAACGAATGCCAGGAAGCTTTTGAGATCTTAAAACAGAAGCTGGACTCTGCCCCCATCATTGTAGCACCAGACTGGACCCTTCCATTTGAAGTAATGTGCGATGCTAGTGATTTTGCTGTAGGTGCAGTTTTGGGACAACGCAAAGCAAAGATTTTCCACACCATTTATTATTCCAGCAGAACTCTGAATGAAGCTCAACCCAACTACACAACCACTGAAAATGAGTTGCTCGCAATTGTGTACGCTTTTGACAAATTCCGCTCCTATCTGCTGGGTCCCAAAGTAGTGTTCTACACAGATCATTCAGCAATCAAATATCTGATTACGAAGAAAGATGCCAAACCCAGATTGATCCGTTGGATACTTTTTCTGCAAGAATTCGATGTGGAGATTCGAGATAGGAAAGAGACAGAAAACCAAGTGGCAGATCATCTATCGAGGATCGAGAATGGAGAAACAGCTAGCAAAGAACTGTCAATCAAAAAAACTTTTCCAGATGAACAGCTGTTTGCCATGAAACAACGGGAAGTCCCTTGGTATGCTGACTATGTCAACTACATTGTGTCAGGAAAATGGCCGTTGGAATGGACAACTCAGCAACGAAACAAGTTCTTCAAAGAAGTCAAGCACTATGTCTGGGATGAGCAGTAACCGTTCAAACGCTGTGCTGATCAATTACTGAGACGGTGTGTTCCACAGGAGGAGGTCAACAGTGTTTTGCAGCACTGTCATTCATCACCATATGAGGGACAATTCAGCGGGGACAAAACTGCAGCAAAAGTTCTTCAATCAGGTTTGTTCTGGCCCACTATTTTTAAAGATGCTTATCTTTTTGCTTTTCAATGTGACAGGTGCCAGAGAACGGGAAATATTTCGAAGAGAAATGAAAGACCGTTGCAAAACATTCTGGAAGTGGAAATATTCGATGTGTGTGGTATTGATTTCATGGGACCCTTTGTTCCATCATTCGGAAATGTGTACATCCTGGTTGCTGTAGACTACGTTTCCAAATGGGTTGAAGCAATTGCACTGCCATCCAATGATTCAAAAGTGGTGATCAAATTTCTGAAAAAGAACATTTTCACTCGGTTCGGAACACCTCGGGCAATCATCAGCGATGGTGGCTCACATTTCTGCAACAGATACTTTGATGCAGTTCTAACCAAATACGAAGTTACTCACAAGGTTGCCAGAGCTTACCATCCACAGTCAAATAGACAAGTTGAGGTTTCAAACAGGGAGATCAAAAGAATCCTAGAAAGAACCGTTGGATCAACAAGGAGGGACTAGTCTACAAAATTGGATGATGCATTATGGGCCTACCGAACAGCTTACAAGACACCCATTGGTATGTCCCCATATCGATTGGTGTTTGGGAAAGCATGCCATCTGCCAGTTGAGCTTGAACACAAGGCGTACTGGGCACTGAAGAAGTTGAATCTTGATTCACTAGCTACATGAGAGAAAAGACTTCACCAACTCAATGAATTGGAGGAATTTCGCCTACAGGCTTATGAGAATGCCAAATTGTACAAGGAAAAGACCAAAAAATGGCATGACCGAAAAATAGTGCACAGATAGTTGGAACCAAGGCAGCAAGTGTTGTTGTACAACTCGAAGTTGAAACTGTTCCCTGGAAAGTTGAAATCTAGGTGGTCAGGTCCATTTATGATCACTCAGGTTTTACCATATGGAGCTGTGGAGTTACTGGATCCCAATACCAACAGCACACTCAAGGTTAACAGTCAGCGTGTCAGGTACTACTGGGGAGAATCATTTGAGCGAAAAAAAGAAAGTGTCACACTTTCAGATCCAGCATAAACGTTCGAGCAGTGACGTCTAGCTGACGACTTTAAACTTAGCGTTTGCAGGGAGGCAACCCATGTAATTTTTGTATATATTGTGATTTGGTGTGATTTAAATTTGGTGTGTTTAGTTTTTGCAGATTAAGACATTTCAGGATGGAAGAAGTTCTCGCAAATCTTCACAAGCAATTTCCTTCTCTCCCTCAAAACTCTCTGATGAAAGTCTACAAAGCTCGCTTAGAACGGATGAGACTACTAACAATCCATGGTGTTCCTAATGACATTCGTTGGGTAATTGAAGCACGAGTCCGATTGGCAGGTGAGTCTTCTGACTCTTTTATTTCACATCTGCCTGGTTTTGGAAGAAGCACCTATGTAAAGAAACGTAGAGCTAAGCAAATGGGTGTTTGTTACAAATGTTCACGCTGGAATTGCAATACTCGTTGTCGTTCTTTAGGAATGGTGTCTGATAATCGCGAAGATAAAATTAAATTCATTAGAGATTACTTGAATAAGGAGTCTTTAGATGATATATCTTCAACTCTTGAGACGCATCCCAGTGGATATGTTCACATAGCCATTCGCAAATTACATACACAATTCCAAAAAGAAAGACAACAATTAAGTCTTGGGAATCTGACTCAAAAATACCATGTTTACCAGTTTATAAGAAAATTGGACGGGAAGCTTGTCCCTGACGCATAGACGTCAATCAAGTCGCTACTTTTCTTGTACATATTATATCTCTTTGTCTTTTCCTAATAATTGTAAATTATTTTGTTGTTTTCTTTTATTTTCTCCGACAGGATCCAGACCTTTTTGACTATCACGATTTATTTTACTGTTAACTAATAATTGTCATTTGGCAGGTACTAGTGCTATTTTTACTCACCTTTTTCAGGTATTATAAATTCAACTCATCATTGCACTTTTGA
The DNA here is from genome assembly GCA_019454045.1 of Zanthoxylum bungeanum. Taxonomy (NCBI): domain Eukaryota; kingdom Viridiplantae; phylum Streptophyta; class Magnoliopsida; order Sapindales; family Rutaceae; genus Zanthoxylum; species Zanthoxylum bungeanum. The sequence goes on along the minus strand of SKCR01003016.1, from coordinate 9,840 downwards.
AGACATACAGAGTAAAACATGGAAGCCACTTCAAGAAGACGAGTTGAAAACATCTGTGTGTTTTGCGGTAGTAGTGTTGGTACTAAACCACAATACGTAGAAGCAGCACAAGAATTGGGTCGAGTCTTAGCTGCAAAGGATATGCACTTAGTATATGGCGGAGGCAATATTGGACTTATGGGGATCGTTTCAAAAGCCGTACAAGAAGGAGGCAGTCACGTTTTGGGAATCATCCCAAAACCCTAGGCAGAAGAAAATCTTATTGAACCATCAAACGGAGAGGAACTGATTGTGCCAGGTATGTCTGAACGACTGGTAGAAATGATTAACCGTGTTGATGCTTTTATTGCTTTGCCATGTGGCTTGGGTACATTGGAGGAAATTTTTATAGTGCTATCTTGGGCGAACTTGAACATACACTAGAAACCAATTAGGCTGTTTAACGTTGATGGATTTTATGCTTTTCTTTGTGTGTTTCTTGATGATGCCCGGAGAAATGGGTTCGTGTCAAAACCTTTAAAAGAACTCCTCTTCACTGCCAGAACTGCTCCGGATCTAATTGACCAAATCTTAGCCTATGAACCACAAATTGTCCCTATCCTTTCAAAGATAAATTGGTCTGAGGACGATCGTGGTAAGAGGCGTCGGATTAATCTGGATCTTAACCTTTAATTTACTGTAGAATTTCAGCTAACCAGGTACTATCTTCTACACTCTTCTTCTACTGTTTAGGACATTGAGGACAATGTCTCATTTAGGTTTGGGGGAGGGAATTAGTTGATCAGTAACTTGTTTTTAGTTTGTGTGTTATTTTTATTTTTAGTCCGAAATTTTTCGAAAAATACAAAAAAAAATTGAATTTTTTTTTAAAAATTACAAAAATATTTTGTGTTTTTGTGTTTTATTTTGACTAAAAATGTGAAATTGGTAAGAGATAGCTGAGTAAGGAGTTTCCACTCCTGAGACGTATCTCAAACCTATTTCGAAACAAGTTAATTTTTGTTTATTTCCTTTTAAATTATTTAATTTGTGAATTCTCCATAAAACTGACTAAAATTGATCTTCATATGCTCAGTTAGCAGATATTATCAACATGCATTGTAACATACGGACATGAGCTATAATTGAAAAGTTTGTAATATTCAGTGCTTTAGTTTAATTGGAGGAAGCATCTCAGAAAGTGATGGAGTAAAAAAAAAAATCTGAGATCCGAGTTATTAAGTCTGTAAGGGTGTTTTAACACCTGGTGCCCTAAAGCCAACTGGTTTGGGAGTCACTGACCCAAAGCTCGCTACATGGATCAAAGATGTTGCAAAAATATATACATATAAAGTCTGAGTAATTAAGTCCGTAGGGGTGTCTTAACACCTGGTGCCCTAAAGCCAACTGGTTTGGAGTCACCGACCCAACACTCGCTACATAGACGGAAGATATTGTATATAAATAAATAAAAATCTAAAATCAAAGAAAAAATCAGAAAAATGAGAAAAATTATTCCATTGCCATAAAAAAGGTGTGAAATCTGATAGAACTTTAGGACAAAAATATTACTCTCTTATCAACTACACTTGTGACTGTTGTGGGCAAAAATGAGAATGATTAATACTTTGTTGGCTGTGTATATGGAGAATGGTAAATATAATTGGAGAATTTACTTATTCGGTAATTTAGAAAGAAACAAAACAACTAGTAACTTGGAGTAGAAGTTTCACCTGATTAGTCACTAACTTTTTTTATTCTCTTTTCTCTTGTCTTTTTACTTTTGTGTGCATTAGTTTTACTACCTTTTTACTTTTGTAAAATGTTTGTGGGTATCATTGCTGTAAACCTTCACGAGACTACAACTCGTCCACTAAGGACACCTAGGGGTTTAAAGGCTTGTTGCATACGCTAAATGCAACCGTGATCCCTACGAAAGTGGCTTAGTTTAATTTTTTTTTGTTGTTGTTTTGCTCGAGGACTATCAAAATGTTAGGTTTGGGGGTGTGATGAGCGGAAAATATATCAATATTTATCGCCCCTTTAACTTAATATTTTGTTTAGTTTCTCGGGTTTGATGAACGTTTTGATGTGTTTTAGTTTATTTTGCAGATAAAATAATATCAGATCTCAATAAAATCATTTAGGATGAAATATTGGTCAAATAAGGGCATTATTGGACTTGATATTTTAATTTTGGAGATTGGAAACTTGAAAGGGCGTTTTTGACGAAGTGCAGTTTTGGAAATTCCAGTTTTGCGCATCTGTCGTATTTTGGGCATAACGTTTTACTCCGATATCGGATTGAGCTGATTCAAGTTCCAGATTAAAGAAGAATAAAAAATCTACAACTTTTAAAGACAAAATAATTTCGAATTCTGAAGATTTCATGCCCGAAAGTGATGAACCATCTAGAAGTGTGTTGTGTGTAATTATTAAAGTCATTTTCAATCAATTTCAAAGCAAAAAATAAATTAATAAATAAATAATAAAAATTATCAAATCACCACCAAACATGATAAGCAATTAGTGGAGCAATTAATAATTGATTTGGTGGATGATTTGATGGAGGCAAAATTTTGCCTATAAATACCAAGCCATTTCATTTGTAAATTCATACTTTCTTCTAAGGAATTCCTTAAGAATACTAAGAAGATTGTATCTTATTTGTTTATTTACTACTTTCAGTAATTAATTTCCGCTTTTGCACTTTCTTTTCTTTACTTTTCAGTTTTTACTTTCCGCAATTTACTTTTACGCACAGTACTTTTCTTTCTTTAATTTTCAGTTTTTACTTTTCAGTAATGAGGAGGTAACTCCCCTTTGCTGGGGTAAAAGGTAAAACATTTATTACTAATATTTAGATTAATCTCCTTTAATTATAATATATGAACTAGTTAAAACCTGACTTAACGAGGATACCGCCATATTGGTCGGTTGGTAATTATTTAAATTGGTTTTAACCTGACTAAACTGGATACCGCCTGATTGGTCGGTTGGTAATTAATTATTAATTTGACTTAATCTGGATACCGCCTATATGGCTGGTTGGTAATTATCATGCAAAGTTAATATATTATATTAAGGGAGATATCTAAAATAGAAGTAATAAAATGGATCTTTTTACCTCAACATTTTCTTTTATTGTAATTTTACTTTATTTACTTTCAGCAATTTACTTTCAGCAATTTACTTTTCAGCAATTTACTTTTCAGCAATTTACTTTTCAGTAATTTACTTTTCAACATTTACTTTTCAGCATTTAATTTTCAGTATTTAATTTCAGCATTTACTTTCAGCATTTACTTTTCAGTATTTAATTTTCAGTATTTTACTTTATGTCTTTTATTTTATTTAAGTTTTTACTACCCGTAAAAATGTGTCGTAACTAAGCCAGTTATCTGGGGTTGTGATGAAATCCAATATCACTGGTTATAAGGGGTTAGATTATAGTTTGGGTATTTAAAGATTTATTTATGGGTCTTAATCTTAATGCTTTTTATTAACTGGCCACTAATAAAATTGATCTGGTAAATCTAAAATGAACTAGACATAGGGATTTTAGGTTTCAGCCTTAGACTTAATAGCCACGATCTTCCTTGAGGATAGATAACCCTTTAATAGATTTCCTTACAGGATAGACATATACCTGTCGGGGGGGGTAGCCATAATTGGAACTTTAAACTTAATGAATCCAGATAATTTGGTTGACATAGACATATGGTTCAATTGGGTTAAACTGGGTTTGTGTCTGACCATCGACAGAGGCTTACACATAATTTAGTGTTCCAGGTTAATAAATCAATATATTACCCAACTTTAAGATAACCACTTTATCTTTAAAATGATATTGGAAGAAATCACAACCCTAGATAGTTTTTAATATTGAATTTTCTTAAAATCTACTTTCGAACAATTTTATTTACTTGTTTTTAAATTTAAATCGTCACCATTTCAAATCAATCAAACAACCTGTTAGATACTAGTAATCATTTGACCTCATAAAATTAATAGCTTAGGTATTAAGTCCTCGTGGGATCAATACTTTTTATACTACTTGAACGATACGTGCGATGCGTTGCGTTATACGCGTGTGTAACCACCGGTCACCAAGCCACACGCCCAAAGGCCACCAAATCCCATCCAAAAAAATATTCAACACATTAAACACATGTCTAAATTAAATAAATCAAATCAAATGTCCTTCCTAAATTAAACAAATCTCCTTCCTAAATTAAATAATCAAATCAAATCTCCTTCCTAAATTAAACAAATCATTTCCTTATAACAAACTAATTAAATATTCCCCATTATTGCACAATCTTTATTTCCTACCCATACAAGGAAAACCCTAACCCACTCTTATAAAAAGACACACAAACTAAACCCTTAGACACGGAGAGCTCATTCACCACATTCACGCAAACTGCACAACCAGAACACACCACATTCACGCAAACAGCAACCCAAAACCAGCCCCTGCATTACCATGAAACATAACCAAAAAACCAGCCCCACATTACCGTGAAACAGCAACCCAAAACCAGCCCCTGCATTACCGCAAAACACAACCAAAACAGCCCTTGAAGAAAACCCCATGCATTACCGCAAAACATAACTAAAACAATCCCTGAAAATTCCCCAAACAACCGCAAAATACAACCCCAAAAATAGCCCTGCATCACCGAAAAATAGCAGCCCCAAACAGCCCAAAAATACCGCAAACTGCACCCCAAAAACAACCCCTAAAACAGTCCCTTTATCACCAAAAACATTGCACCCTAAAACAGTCCCTTTATCACTAAAAACAGTAAGTCAAAACAGAGAAAATAGCAGCTCAAAAACAGCAAAAACATCGACCAAAAATAGCAGTCAAAGTAGCGAAATAACGAAGGAAAATATTGAACCGACGAACCGGAAAAATTACGGAGCATTAACCCTTCCGACGACGACGTAACGCACTTCCAAAAAGCGACTTAAAAGGTAAAACCTGAGGGCACCCTTTGTTTATTTTCGTTAATCTTTTTCAGTTATTTATTATTATTTCTTCGCGTTCATCTTGTGGTTAATGTATGTTACGGTCATTGGATGAATGATTTTGTGCCATCTCTCGCGGTATATCGGATGGAAACCCAGACGTAAATTCCGTAGCCGAATCCGAATGGACGATAGTGCGGTCTGTACTTGGGATACAACTCCACGTACTGCTTGAGAAACGACACATATTTCATTTTATCTAATCTTATGTTCGTCTATTGTTCATTATTCCACCATTTACTTTCCGCATGCTATTTATTTATGCAATGATAATGTAATGCACTTGGGCAAAACATGTTGGATTAAAGGTCCTTCGTGGCTACCTTTACCACGACGTTTTGCCGCGCTGGATGTGGTACGTTTGATTGAATGTGAGATATGTTCAATCGGACATCCGAGGTCCTATATAGATGTTGGCCTTGGTCGCATCTCTTTTCTTTCATTCTTGTTATTCATCTCTTTTCTGTGTTGCATCACTTCACGTTATTTCCATGCATGATTGTCTCTCTAGTTATTTCTTTCACGTTAGGAACTTAATTATCTCTCTTCGGTATTTATGCTTTTACAGTTATTATTTATTTCTATTTCCGCATTTATCTATTTGATATGTTCATGAGATTGTGTGCTCGCTTTTATTCTGTTTACTCCTATGTGTGTGTAAACTTAGATATTAGTTAATCTTGCATGTGTATGTTGCGTAAACTTGGTTAGATTATTGCATAATTCCGTTCATTACAAGTGACATAAGTAAGGGACCATTCTGAACCCAACGGTTTGAGGTCTTCCCTTGCGAGGGGTGAGTGCGGCCTTAAATCATTTCCCAGTTCACGATGGGTGGCGACTCCATTATTCTCCAGTTTAGTCCCCCGCGGGCTACTCCGTACTCCCGACCGGGCCGCGAGCCCGGACAGCGTCGCCGATTTCTTTGTTCTACACCTATAGACCATATGATGGATCTTGAAACATGTTCTTTGTGATCTTTGAGATATTAAGAACATGTTTCTAATTCATGGAGAAAACAGTTTGCAACCATTAGGGTCATATTAGTTTTGAGACTAATTATGATGTTAGACAGTCTACGTCATAAAGATTCAGAGTAGATGCAGAGAGAGTGACACAGAGGATTCTACTTTGTCAGTAGAATTAGATGCAACTTATGAAATATTGACTTATGAAGTTGCACAGTGACTTTATAAACTAGAAGTTTTGTATTGGTATTATGCTTGCGGTTGTCTACATAGTATTTAGGATTTGATCCACAAATACTTGGACCACTCAGTAGCTGTAGCACAATATTGATGCCGCATCCGATTCATATTAATATATAACTTAGGTTCTACAAAATATTAATGATGCTGGCTAAGGAAACAATTGGGTTTGTTGGACAAACTCAATATATCATAGCGAACCTGCTTCTTGTTGCCTACCTATTGAGTATTATGTGAGCTTTTGAGGGCCATGTGCATACGATACACATTGAGATGTGTATATGATACCGTGGATTGACACTAGAGCAAATGGGAGAAATTATTGGGGTTGGTGCTTAGAGCGCCAATCCAGACCGTATTTATGTCTGATTCATGAATACGAACATCCTCTTTTTCCATAATATTACTTACTTAGTGGTTGCACCTCTTCTTTATATACGTATTCAATCTGATTATTATTAGATTGAAATTAATTGTGGTTTAGTGATATGTATATATTAGACAAATGCCCGATAATATATAATGCATACACAGTTACAAAACTAGTTTGTAATTGACATTGGGAAGTGACACTGCTAAATGTATTATCAAATATAGTTCCTGGTCAAGATTTACTAACACGGGTTGGTTAGTCAAATCTGTTGAGACCAGTACATGTCGTATATCGAGACTTGGTCAGATGGTTTATCCCAATGAACCATGAGTCTAGGGAGACTCGTATAGACGTGTGGGTGTTTATAATGGATAAACATTGAACGATTCACTGAAGATTCTTAATGGATGGTACACCAACGTCAATAAGAATCTTCTCGGGTTGAGTAGCATAGTGGTCATTCGACTTGAGATACAACTGTGGATGTATGAGACATCCTCCATACTTAGATGACAGTCACGTCACCGATATATTTAGATCAAACCTCCGCCTGTTCGCTGGGTGTTGACCGATCCTCAGGATATCTTGTTTGTGTCAAGATAAGATCCGTCAGTTCTGTGTACAGAGAGCATAGGTAGTCCATATGTGATTAGCAATCCGTTAAATCTGTGGCCACATTATACTTCGGAAGTAAGTTTCGAATGTTATTTAGAGATTGCTAATAGATACGTCGACGGGATAATACCTATAGAGATTTGACGTTTACATCTATATCTCTGGATTATCCGGATACCTGTGACGGAGGGATTATACGTATGCAGTGACCTCGACTTGTATGATTCAGCTAGTTTATCCGTGGTCGTCATAATTTACGGGTGGGTAAATTATGGACACAAAATTGGATTTTGTGACGGATATACCTGAATCTAGAGAGTCACACTAATGAAATATACTCGTAGAGCACTAGGGCAACTTTTATGAATAATGGTGATTATTTATAAATCGTTTAAACGTTAAACGAAAAATACATGCAAACGGGCCGAACCGTCATTTCCTAATTAATGTGTATTTGTATTTAATATATGATATTATTAAATACACATTAATAAATTGTCAAATAAAGGTATTTGACATATATCATTTATATATGTATTTGAGATATTTAAAGTAAATATAATACATATATTTGAGATATTTGTATTTAATTAATTAATTAATTATTTATTTATTTATTTATTTGTTAAATAATTAATATAATTAAAATATAAATATCTTACCAAATGATAAAGTTGGGAAATGATTATAAGTGTAAATGTTAGACTTTATATTAAAGGAAAATGTTGTCAAAATGATTTTGACTTCTTTTGATATTTGATTAAATTGTTTAAAATGAAAATATCTATTTCCTTTTTCTTTTGTAATTTTCGGTCATGACCTTATTAAATATAAGTGTTATATTTTTTAAGTTGCCATTGTTGACTTGTTTGGAATCATTAAAGTGTAATGATAAAAGCAAAACAAGTTGATAAACCTTTAAATGAAACAAATGCAAAATATCTAGATATTTTACTTATTTCTCCCTAAATTTCGGCCAATGCTCATTTTGGAGGAGGTATATATTGTCTTGTTTCATTTTTAGGGTTTAAGAAGTTCAAATACAAAAAATAAACATAAAAAGAAAGTTGAGAGAAAAGCTTGAAGGCCAAAGGAGAAAAGGCTTGAAAAATTGGGGATTTGTGTGAAATCTAATTTTGATGCATTAGATGTGTTGAAAAACATTTTAGAAATGATTTAGAATCATCCAAAATTATATTTGATAATTTTTCGACTAAAATAATCAATTTACAAAGTTTTGGGGAAATTCGGTAATTACCAAGAAATTTGATCTCTTGTGTAATTTTTCAGAATTTGATAATTGGATAATTAAATAAATAAGTTTCTTTAATTGATCCGAGAAAAATTTTGAAATTGGAAAATTTTGATTTTCCACTATTCCACTGCGTTACCGGATTTCCGCAAATAAAACCCCTTCACATTGTGGTCTGTAACAGTGAGCATAGGCCAATTGTCCCATTTGATTCTCGAGTGTTTTCAAAGATGTTGTTCGGGAGAAATCGTAGTTTAAAATTTTAAACTTACGAATAAATTATTTAATATCAAATATTAATAATTCATTCATATTTCACCTAAAGATATTTATTCGATATCATATAACGACATAAATAATATAGAAACATCGCAAAACTTTTGTGAAAACGTTTTTTTTTCGCAAAATAGCATAAAACGTGTTTCCGGCCGAACCGATCGACCAATGCTCATGAGGACTGCCCAGGTCAGCCCAAAAAACATCTGGACAGTTCGTGGGCTGCCCGAACAATGCTTAGTTCACTGTTTGGGCAGCCGTTACCGGGTAACTCAGTTTTTCGCCATTTTCGCGTATTTTCACTCTGAAACAATTTTCGATAAATATTTTTCTAGGGCAATTAAAATAAACCAATTATTCTAATTACTCAATAAATAAAAAATGAATTTTTATCTGAAAAATCAGATTTATCATTAATTTCTGTGAGACCCCTACACTTTGCAAATTAATCATTTTGGTCATTAAATTGTCAAATACATATTTAATTGATTCCAAATCAATCCCAAAATAATTTATACAATTTGCAACATAAACCAGAAAATTTTTGAGAATTCCGAAACTGCCCAGTATTTTTCTAGAATTACGAAAATATCCCAGATTTTCTATTAATTATAATTTGGCCCAATTTGTTCAAAACACATCAAGATCAAATCCAATCAATCCCAAATTTGACATACATCAAATATACATCAAATTATATCATATATATGAAAAGCCCCAAAATTTGAATGAGTTAAGAACCCTAATTTCATAAATTACTCAAATTGGATAATTTACATTAAATTGACAAAATTCAACACTTTAATCATCCAATTACCACACCAATCAAGTCTCACCATCATGAAACAACTCAAGAATAATTCTAGGTAATTTATGAATGGCTAAAAAACACTAGAATGGCACCATCACCATCAAATGGTTTAAAGTATGCTAATGAACTAATTTCATGCAAACTTTAATTATCATACATGCTCATCTTTCAAACAAGTTTAAAACCATTAAATCACAAATTAAAAGAGTAGAGACAACATCCTAACAACACATGTTGAAGCTAAGCATGATAGAAACAATTTCTTAGTTGGAAAGTTTAAGAAAAACTT
>SKCR01003015.1:0-17092 GCA_019454045.1 Zanthoxylum bungeanum | reverse complement strand
TTGAGGACCTTTTCAAGTTCAATGTAATGACTGTCAATTGACACAATACTAATAATAAAGCTAGATTATATTATTGAGTCACAAAATATATGACACTGGAGGTTAGGACATGATAATTATGATACAATGCGTAAATTAATTAACATAGACCTTATAACTAAGTTTACAATTGATAATCAACATAAATGTGAGGCATGTGTTGAAGCAAAAATGCATAGAGTATCATTTCATTCCATAGAACGAAGTTCTGAACCCTTCGAACTTGTACACTACGATGTATGTGATATGAATATTGTGAAAACAAGAGACGGTAAAAAGTACTTTGTCACTTTTATCGATGATAGCACAAGATTCCATTTTATGCATTTGTTGAGGAGCAAAGATGAAGCTATTGTGAGCTTTATACACTATAAGAACGAAGTTGAAAATCAACTTGACAAGAAAATCAAAAGAATCAGGAGTGATAAATGAGGTGAATATGTGTCACCGTTTGGTGAATATTGTTCCAATCATGGAATTATTCACGAAACCACTGCTCCCTATTCACCTCAATAAAATGAAATTGTGGAATGCAAAAACTGAACGTTGAAGGAAATGATGAATGCCATGTTGACAAGTTCTGGTTTACCCCAGAACTTGTGGGGGGAATCCTTGCTTTCCGCCAACTATATTCTGAACAAGCTACCTCATAGAAGATTGGACAAGACACCATATGAATTGTAGAAAGGTCACGTACCTTCCTATAAATATCTGAAAGTGTGGGGGTGTCTCGCTAAAGTAATGGTTCATAAACCTAAGAAGGTTAGAATATGACCCAAGACTGTTGACTGTATATTCATTGTATATGCTCACAACAATAGTGCGTATCGATTCTTGGTACATAAGTCTGAAAAACCTGACATCGATCCAAATATGATAATAGAGTCAAGGAATACGATATTCGTTGAAGAGACATTTCCTTGTAAGGAAAGACAAAGAACAGAGTTTCTCAAAAGAACTATTGATACTGTCAAAGGCAGTGATCAAGTTGACCAAGAATCAGATCATCATGGAAATGTTGAGGAAATTGAACCTAGACGTAGCAAAAGAGCTAGAACGTTTAAGTCATTTGGACCCGATTTTCTGACACACTTGTTAGAAAATGAGCTTCAAAGCTATAAAGAAGCAATCTCTTTGTCGAAGGCACCTTTGTGGAAAGAGGTTATCAATAGTGAGATTGATTCCATCCTACAAAATCATACTTGGGAGTTGGTTGATCTTCCTCCAGGTTGTAAGCCATTGGGCTACAAATGGATATTCAAACGGAAGATGAAACCAGATGGATCAATAGATAAGTACAAGGCAAGACTTGTCATAAAAGGTTATAGACAAGAAGAAGGCCTTGATTACTTTGATACATATTCACCAGTGACTCTTATCACATCAATAAGAATGCTCATAGCCATAACAACTATATTTGGTCTTGAAATACATCTGGATGCAAAGACGACATTCTTAAATGGTGAACTAGATGAAGAGATTTACATGGAACAACCAGAAGGTTTCAATGTTCTTGGACAAGAACAAAAGGTGTGCAAACTTGTAAAATCCTTATACGGATTAAAACAAGCACATAAACAATGGTATGAAAAATTTAACAAAGAGATGTTGTCAAGTGGTTCAAAATCAATGAGTGTGATAAATGTGTGTACACCAAATCAACTCAAAAAGGATATGTCATTGTGTGTCTCTATGTAGACGATATGCTGATAATTGGTAGTAATCATGAGATGATTCAGTCTACCAAGAAAGTATTGACAAAAAAATTTGATATGTTTAGGAGTAACTGATGTGATCTTAGGAATTAAGATTTCTAGAACATCAGAGGGGTATATATTATCTCAGACTTATTATGTTGAGAAGATACTTGAGAAATATAATAAATGAGATCTAAATGTGCCTAGACCTCCTGTAGACCTAACTCTTCATTTATCAAAGAATACTGGCTCAAGCATATCGCAATTAGAGTATTTGAGAATCATCGGAAGTCTGATATATATCACAAATTGCACATGACCTGATATCGCGCAAGTTATAAATAGGCTTAGCAGATATACGAGCAATCTAGGACATAACCACTGGAAAGCCATAGTAAGAGTTTTGAGGTATCTGAGGGAAACTTCAAAATATGGTTTGCATTATACAAGATATCTTGTTGTTCTAGAGGGATACAGCGATGCTAACCGAATATCTGATACAGTGGATTTTAAATCTACTAGTGGATTTGTTTTCACACTTAGTGGTGTAGCCTTGTCATGGAAATCCTCGAGGAAAACATGTATTGCTCGGTATACTATAGAATCAAAGTTCATAGCATTAGAAAAAACAGCGAAAGAAGCGAAATGACTTCGAAATTTCCTAGAGGATATTCCAAATTGGCTCAAACCAGTGTTAGCGACAAACATACATTGTGATAGTCAATCGGATATGGGGAGAGCCCAAAATACAATGTATAATGGTAAGTCTCGACACATACGTCGCATATATAATACCATACGACAACTGCTCTTAAGTGGCATAATTTCGATAGATTATATCAAATCAAAGAAAAACCTAGCAGATCCACTTACTAAAGGTTTACCTAGAGAGCAAGTTGAGAAGTCATTGAAGGGAATGGGCTTGAAGCCTATGAATTAAGAATTGTCACTATGGAAACTCAACCTAGCTGACTGGAGATCCCAAGATTTAGGTTCAAAAGGGATAACTAAAACTTTGTGCAATTCAAAACAAGCACTGTAGAGTTTTATATTCTTTCTCATTCATATAATGACGCAGAATGTTGTCTATCAAGGCCTAATGGGGGTAAAAGCAGATTACGTTTTTATAGAAGATCACATATTTCAAGTAAGAAGTGAAACCGCTTCCATGAGAGTTTTAAAGGCTGAATTTCCTAAAGTACTTGATGAATCCAAGACCAATGTTCATGGCCGAAATGAACACAACCGTAGAACGGGAAATGGTCGAAGTAAAGCTGTGTGTTGGCAACCATCTTGGTTTACACCAATGGCAGAACAGTTCAAGACTATGGGTCACTGGTTTGCCAAGTAAATCCGATTGTCATTCACTAGAAAATGTTCAAGGTGAAAGCTACCTATTTCGATGTAGTTTTATTTCACGGAAACTCTCTTAAGTGTCTGCATTAATATTTAGAAAATTGTGGGGGATTGTTGTAAATTCTCTAAATATATAGTTTAAGTGTAGGAGAGACATGTCCATTAAGAAGTGCCTTATGGGAAATGCACAAGTTGAAGGGACATGTCCTCTAAATTGGAAGAACACACCTATAGGCCCCAAAAGGTATAAAGAATGGGTATAACCCTTAGGAGAATTACACCCAAAGCCAAAGGATGTCGAAAAAGGCACCATTCCATGCCTATATAAGGGGGCTTAGGTTTATTCTCTATAATCTGGAGATTCCTACATTAGCAAGTCATTCATTTAGAATAAGTGAGCCAAGTTAAGAGATAGTTTCAACCATTTTGTCCTTGTTCAAATTCTTGTTAAAGGAGTGACCTTTTTTCAAGAAGTATCCAAGTAATCCTGGGAGAATGTTAGAAACAAAACAATCCGTAAAGCACCAAGGCGAGGCTAATAAGTTCTTAAGGACAAAGGCAACTCGACTTGGACCAAGTTTGATCATTATCTTCTACATTTCCAGGTTTTTCTAAGTTTTATGGTTCATGTTCAATTTGGCATGTTAGTGTACAATTGATTGAATGTAGCATGTTAATTTCGTTTAACGACATATATTTATCGACACTAACAATAACTTTCCTTATTATATTTTGTTAAAGTCAAAGAAGTGTGACAGCCACCGAAATGAGATTAAAATAAATAATAAATTATGTGGGTGAGTCCATATGCAAAAATAAAATAATAATAAAATTTAAAATTTACTATTTGCACTATGAATCTCATGCATAAAATAAAGTTTCATTTCATTATTTTCTCATTATATTCTCAACCAAATATTTGTATTTAAAAGATCACAATATTATTTTTTCTTAAGAGTTTGTGAGAGAGTTTAATTCTCATATTTTAAGAGAATGTGAGATTTTCGCTCCTTGTGTTTAGATATAAGTTGTAAAATTCTTTCCAATATAGTGAAATCCTTCAATATTTATAAAATCTTAGTGAGACCTCCAATATAATATATAGAAAATATTTATATATAAAATCTTGGGTGGTCCTCCAAAATATTATATGTATATATATATTATTATATTAATAATAAATGTGTAGGTAAATAGATCATAAGATCATTTTCTTGTCAATCTAAACACGGTGAATGATTTCCAAGTCCAATTCAAATGTAGTTGTCGCGCTTTTTTTGGGTTTTTCTGGGTCTTTCAATTCGGATCTCATATCATTTTTTTCTGTTGAGCTTATGAAGTAGTATTTTACCTACACAATAAATAAAAATCACAATAAAATATAAATATAATTAATATTTAACAAATGTGCTAAATTAAAGGGATTAATGAAATTATAAGTGTAAAAAGATTAATTTCTCTTTTATTAAGTGTACAATTTTTAATACTCATCACACCCTCAACCAGCTTTTTACTAGTCCCTAGTAATTTAAGCGAAAATTAAAAAAATTCTTATCCAAGTTAATAATTGTTTTTTTTTCTAAATAATAAAATAAGTAAATTCTCCTGTACTTTTTATCATTCTTTCATACACCATAAAATAAGGTATCAATCAATTCATTGTGCCCACAATATTCACAAATCTTGTTGAAAGGAGAGTAATATTTTTGTCTTAAAATTATATTATAGTTCACACCTTTTGGCAATGAAAGTTTATTTATAAATACAAAAAAAAAATTTTGGGTAATAATACATCTTTAATTCTTGTAACGAGCTTTAGGCCAGTGACTCCCAAATCAGTGGCTTTAGGGCACTAGATGTTAAGACACGGCAGATTCTGGATAAGATGATAAGGTGACACGTGGTGAGGTTGTTGGAGACTCAATTATTGTGACAACGTGGCAGCTTCCGATTGGTCGCTAGATTCTTATCCGCCACGTGTCAGATAAGGATTAGATAGCCAATAATTGATGCTGACGTGGCGGGTGACGTTGGCGACACGTGGGAAGGGACTGTCGGCACCGTAGGATTGCGACACGTGGGACTCCTGATTGGCTGATGATGACGTGGCGGTGAGGTGGCAGTTTGACTTGGTCAACCTGGTGATGTGGGTGATGATGACGTGGCAATGACATGGAGTGACACGTGGCACACGTGGCGATGGATGGCTGTCGGCACCGTAGGATGATGACACGTGGCACGGCGCATTTTAGCAGATCGGTTGTGATGGTGACATGTGGCACGGCGCACTATAGCAAAGTCAAACTTTTCTAAGATTCTGATTTGTGGACCCGGCGCACGTTAGCACTGTTCGACACATTTTAGGCGTCGCAACGCGGGAAATTACCAAAATGACCTTTTCGTCCAATTTTCACTGTTTTGGCCCAAATCACCTTGAGAATGTCCTGAAACTTTATTTATCTATAAAATAACACAAAACACATCAAAATATTCACAAAATCAAGAAACTATACAAAATCGTAGGGATCACGGTTGCATTTAGCGTATGCAACAAGCATTTAACCCCTAGGTGTTCCTAGTGGACGAGGTTGTAGTCTCGTGAGGGTTTACAACAATGCTACCCACAAATATTTTACAAAAGTAAAAGGTAGTGAAACTAATGCACACAAAAGCAAAAAGACAAAAGAAAAGAGAATAAAGAAGTTAGTAACTAATCAGGTGAAACTTCTACTCCAAGTTACTAGTTGTTTTGTTTCTTCTAAATATAGAATAAGTGAATTCTCCGATTATTTTACCATTCTTCATACACACCCAACAAGATATTAATCAACTCATTTGCCCACAACAGTCATAAATGCAGTTGATAAGAGAGTAATATTTTTGTCCTAAAGTTCTATCAGATTTCACACTTTTTTTTGGTAAGCAATGGAATGAATTTTTTCTGATTTTTCTGATTTTTTTCTTTGATTTTTTCTCTATTTTTTATTTATATACAATATCTTCCATCTATGTAACGAGTGTTGGGTCGGTGGCTCCCAAACCAGTTGGCTTTAGGGCACCAGGTGTTAAGACACCCCTACAGACTTAATTACTCAGACTTCAGATATATATATTTTGTAGCATATTTGATCCATGTAGCGAGCTTTGGGCCAGTGACTCCCAAACCAGATGGTTTTAGGGCACTAGGTGTTAAAACACCCTTACAGACTTAATAACTCGGATCTCGAATTTTTTTTTTTACTCCATCTTGCTTTTTGAGATGCTTCCTCCAATTAAACTAGAGCACTGAATATTACAAACTTTTCAATTATAGCTCATGTCTGTATGTTACTATATAGTTGATAATACTGTCAACTGAGCATATGAAGATCAATTTTAGTCCGTTTTAAGGAGAATTCACAAATTAAATAATTCAAAATGAAATAAACAAAAATTAACTTGTTTCAAAAATGGTTTGAGATACGTCTCAGGAGTGGAAACTTCTTACTCAGCTATCTCTTACCAATTTCACCTTTTTAGTCAAAATAAAAACATAAAACACAAAATATTTTGTAATTTTTTTTCAATTTTCAATTTTTTTTTTGTATTTTTCGAAAAAATTTGGCCTCAAATTAAAACAAGGTACTGATCAACTAATTCCATGCCCCAAACCTAAATGAGACATTGTCCCCAATGTCTTAAACAGTAGTAAAAGAGAGAGAGTTAAGAAGGTCGTACATGGTTAGCTGAAAATCTACAGGAAATTAAAGGTTAAGATCCAGATTAATCCTACACCTCTTACCACGATCGTCCTCGGACCAATTTATCTTTGAAAGGATAGGGTCAACTTGTGGTTCATAGGCTAAAAAGTTGGTCTCTATTAGATCCGGAGCAGTTCTGGCAGTATAGAGGAGTTCTTTCATGTTTTTGACACGAACCCATTTCTCCGGGCATCATCAAGAAACACACAAAGAAAATCATAAAATCCTCAACGTTAAATAGTCCAAGCGGTGGTTTCTGGTGTATGTTCAGGTTCGCCCAAGATAGAACTATAAAAATTTCCTCCAATGTGCCCAAGCCACCTGGCAAAGCGATAAAAACATCAGCACGGTTAATCATTTCTACCAGTCGTTCAGACATACCTGGCACATAAGTTCCTCTCCGTTTGATGATCCAATAAGATTTGCCTCTGCAAAGGGTTTTGGGATGATTCCCAAAACGTGACTGCCTCCTTCCTGTACAGCCTTTGAAACGATCCCCATTAGTCCAAGATTGCCTCCGCCATATTTAAGTGCATATTTCTTGCAGCTAAGACTCGACCCAATTCTTGTGCTGCTTCTACGTATTGTGGCTTAACACCAACACTACTACCGCAAAACACACAGATGTTTTCAACTCGTCTTCTTGAAGTGGCTTCCATTTTTTTTTGATCTTTCAAATCGGATGCCTTCAAAAGTGCAATGACGGGCTGAATTTATAGACCTGAAAAGGGTGAGTAAAATAGCACAAGTATCTTCAGAGGACGATATTATTAATAGCGAATAATATCGTGATAGTCAAAAAGGTCTGGATCATGTCGGAGAAAATAAAAGAAAACAACAAAACAAATTACAATTATTAGAAAAGACAAAGAGATATAATATTTACAAGAAAAGTAACGGCTTGATTGACGTCTATGCGTCAGGGACAAGCTTCCCATCCAATTTTCTTATAAATTGGCAACAGGGTCTTTTTGAGTCAGATTCCGAGACTTAGACTTAACAATGTCTTCCTTTTGAATTGTGCATATAACATGCGAATTCATGATACACACATCCACTGGGATGCGTCTCAAGAGTTTTAGATATTCATCCAAAGACTCCTTACTCAAGCCATCCCTAATGAAGTTAATCTTATCTTCGCGATTATCAGACACCATTCCTAAAGAACGACAACGAGTATTACAAAACATACGAGCACATTTATAACAAACACACATTCTTTTGGCTCTTCTCTTTTTAGCATATGTGCTCTTCCTAAACCAGACAGATGTGAAATAAAAGAGTCAGAAACTCACCTGCCAATCGGACCCGTGCTTCATTAACCAACGAATGTCAGTAGGAATACCTTTGATCATCAGTAGTCTCATCCGTTCCAACGAGCTTTGTAAACTTTCATCAGAGATTTTTGAGGGGAGAGAAGGAAATTGCTTGTGAAGATTTGCGAGACTTCTTCCATCCTGAAATGACTTAACCTGCAAAAACTAAACATACAAAATGAAATCACACCAAATCACAATATATACAAAAATGCATGGGTTGCCTACCTGCGAGCGCTAAGTTTAACGTCGACAGCTAGACGTGACTTCTCGAACGTTAGGCTGGATCTGAAAGTGTGACACTTTCTTTTTGTCGCTCAAATGATTCTCCCCAGTAGTGCTTGACACGCTTGTTTTTAACCTTGAAATTTGTTGGAGTCAGGATCATGTATCTCAACGGCTCTATCTGGTAAAACTTTGGTGATCACAAATGGACCTGACCACCGTGATTTTGGCTTCCATGGGAAGAATTTCACCTTGATTTGTTAACATACCTTATGCCCTGGTTCCAGTTGTATGCGCACTAACTTCTCATCATGTTCTTCTTGGCCTTTTCTTGTACAATTTGGCATCCTCAAAAGGCTGATTGTGAAATTCCTCCAATTCGTTGAGCTGGTGGAACTTTTTCTCTTTGTTGCTTGTAGTTCAAGAATTGGTTTTCAGTGAACAAGACGCTTTATCTTTAGGCTCCACAGGCAATTGACATGTTTTAAGTTTGTTCGTAGATCTTTGCATTGCATTGGAGTTCTGAATGGTACTGTGTATCACATCAAGTTTGAAACATTCCTCCTTCTTTTCATCATCTGGGAAATTCATGGCCTTGAAAACATTGAATGTTACTTCTTGGTTATGTACCATCATGGTTAGTTCTCCTTTTGTACATCAATAATGGTTCGACCTGTAGCCAAAATGGTCTCCCGAGGATGATTGGCACGTCTGCGTCTTTCCATATCAAGGACAATAAAATCTGCTGGGAAAATGAATTTGTCAACCTTGACCAGCACACTCAACTACGCCTCTTGGAAATACGAGCGTTCTATCAGCAAGTTTAGTAGTGAGACTGAGAGTTGGCATTGTTTCTCCAATCTGTAATTTCCTGAAAATAGAAAAAGGATCAAGTTAACACTCGCACCTAGATCACACAGAGCCTTACCAAAGTCATGTTCTCCTATGGTGCAAGGAACAGTGAAACTGCCAGGATCTTTCAACTTTGGGGGAAGTTTCCTCTGAATGATAGCGCTGCATTCTTCTGATAATGTTACTGTCTCGTAATCTCCCAATCTCCGCTTTCGTGAAAGAATGTCTTTCATGAATTTGGCATAGCTGGGCATTTGTTCCAACGCTTCTGCAAATGGAATGTTGATATGCAGCTTTTTGAAGATTTCCAGGAACCGAGAAAACTGCTTGTCCAATTTGTTCTTCTGAAGACGTTGAGGAAAAGGTGGAGGTGGAATGATCTGTTCTTTTTCTTTGCTTCTTTTTCCTCCATCTGTTGCTTTGTCTTTTGGAACTTCCTCAGCAGCTGTTTTGCTTCCAACATCTTTGTTGATTTCAGTACCGCTTTTTAACATGATGGCATGACACTGCTCATTCCCCCATGTTCCTTGGATTTGGGTTTGTGTTGCTGGGAAGATTTCCCTGGCGGTCTATAACTCTGAGCATTGGCCTAGTTGTCCGATTTGATTCTCTAGTGCTTTGATAGAGGCTGAATGGCTTTGATTCAATGCTACTTGATTGAAACATAGCATCATATCTTGCTGCTTGAGATTGAAAATAGCATCATATCTTGCTGCTTGAGAGTCGTGTTTTGCTTCTATCTTTTTCAAGTGGGTCAACACTTCTGTTATTCCTGGTTCATTTGCCTGCTCCTGGCCTTTGTTCTGTTGCTGGAATTCAGGTGGTTGATAGTTCTGCTGTTGGCCTGAATTGTTGCTCCATGAAAAATTGGGATGATTTCCTCCACCCTGGGTTGTAGGTGTTGGAATATGGATTGTTCCTCTGTCTGTTGAAATTATTGACATAATTTACCGTCTCTTCAAGTTGGTTCGATTCTGGTGCTCCTCCATATGGTGAACTTGTGGATCCAGTGGTAAGAGTCTCCATGAATTTGCATATCTGATCTAGCTTGGCGTTGACTGCTATATTGGCTCCACTTTCATAAATTCATGCAATTCTTTAGATCATGCTCCTTTCTGTTGGCCACAAGGAATTGTTGTTGGCTATTTCTTCAATTAGGTCCCAGGTTTGATCTTCTCATTTTTCCATTAAAGCTCCTCCAGCGGCAGCATCGATTGTGGTTGCTCATTATTCCATAGTCCATTATAGAAGGTTGGACTTGAAGCCATTTTGGGAATTTTATGGTGAGGACATTTCGGAGTAAATCTTTGAATCTTTCCCAAGCTTCGCAGAGGGATTCTGAATCTTGTTGTACAAAGGATGTGATGTCATTCCTCAGCTTTCGATCTGGCTGTGGCTGGTGGAACGTATTTGCAAGAAATTTGGTGGCTAACGTGTTCCAAGTTGTGATGGAACCTGCTGGTAGTGAATGTGAATGTAGCCAAGCTTTAGCTCTGTCCTTCAAGGAGTATGGAAAAAACACGCATTCGCATTGCTTCTTCAGCTTCTCGGTTGTATTAAAAGTGCCGCAAACTTCCAGGAAGTTGTGATGTGGGCATTAGGATCTTCAGTTGCATTCCCCCAAACTGAACTGACTGCTGAATCATCTGAATGCATGTTTTTATGTCACCCGCATTTGCTGGTAATGGAGGAAGTACAATACAAGAAATGAGTCTGTCAACCACAGGAATGGTTCTGTCTTGAATGGGAATTGGTGGTGCAACCTCCAAAGGTTCAGGTTCCATGTTGACTAAAGCTTTCTGGCCTTCTCGCCTTTCCCTTCTCAACTGTCTGATGGTTCTTTCAATTTCCGGGTCAAGCGGTCGTAGTTCAAAGCTTCTAGTTCATCTCATGAAGTTTCTGAGAACCTGAAACACAAGAAAACAAAAACAATAAGTAAAAAGAAATTAGATACAAGTAACGTATCTAACCTTAAAACTAATAGTGAAAGATAAATAAGTCTCCGGCAACGGCGCCAAAAACTTGACCGGCGTAAACACACACGTATAACGCAAGCGCACGTATCGTTCAAGTAGTATAAAAATATCGATCCCACAAGGACTTAATATCTAATCTATTAATTTTATAGGTCAAATGATTACTAGTATCTAACATGTTTTTTTGATTGATTTGAAATGGTGACGATTCTAAATTTAAGACAAGTAAAAAAATTGTTCGAAAGTAGGTTTAAGAAAATTCAATATAAAAACTATCTAGGGTTGTGATTCATTCCAATATCATTTTAAAGATGAAGTGGTTATCTTAAAGTTGGGTAATATATTGATTTATTACCTGGAACACTAAATTCTGTGTAAGCCTCTGTCGATGGTCAGACACAAATACCCAGTTTAACCCAATTGAACCATATGTCTATGTCAACCAAATTATCTGGATTCATTAAGTTTAAGTTCCAATTATGGCTACCCCCACCCGACAGGTATATTCCCATCCTGTAAGGAAATCTATTAAAGGGTTATCTATCCTCAAGGAAGATCGTAGGCTATTGAGTCTAAGGCTGAAACCTAAAATCCCTATGTCTAGTTCATTTTAGATTTACCAGTCAATTTTATTAATGACCAGTTAATGAAAAAGCATTAAGATTAAGACTCACTAAATAAATCTTTTATAATACCCAAACTATAATCTAACCCTTTATAAACCGGTGATATTAAAAGTCATCACAACCCCAGATAACTAATTTAGTTACAACACATAACTAGGGCTAGTAAAAACTTGAAAATAAAAGACATAAAGTAAAAATGCGGTAAAGTAAATACTGAAAAGTAAATTACAATAAAATAAAATGCTAAGGTAAAGGAATTACTTTTACTACTACTAATTTAGATATCTCCCATAAAATAATATATAAACTTGTGATAATATTACCAACCGACCAATCTGGCGGTATCCTGATTAAGTCAAATTAAGTCCAACCAGCCATTAAGGCGGTAATACTTGTCCATAAACCAGCCATAAAGGCAGAACCAAAATTAAATTACCAACCTACCAATCTGGCGTTATCCTTGATTAGTCAGGTTTAAGCCAGATTAAAATGAATTACCAACCGACCAATCTGGCGGTATCCTTTTTAAGTCAGGATTTTAAATAGTGAATATATTATATTTAAGGGAGATTAATCTAAATAGCAATATTAAAAGAATTACCTTTCACCCTAGCTGGGGAAGTTACCTCCTCATGGTAAATAGCAAAAACTATAAAAAGTAAAAAGTAAATTACTATTATTACAAAAAGTAATTAAAATTATTACAAAACTAAAAACTAAAAAACTAAAAATTAAAAGAAAGTAGAGAGAGAACTCTCCTTTTACATCAAAGAGATGAGAGAGAGTGGTGCATCTAAACTGAAATCTCGAGCTCAATTTATAGGCCGGATAGGCATCGGCGTCGCGACGTTGGGGCCTTTGGCGTCGCTACGCCAGCTTCTGTCGACGTGGCACGCTCTGGTTCATCGGTAGCAGATTCTGGATAAGATGATAAGGTGACACGTGGCGAGGTTGTTGGAGACTCAATTATTGTGACACGTAGCGGCTTCTGATTGGTCGGCTAGATTCTTATCTCCCATGTGTCAGATAAGGATTAGATAGCCAATAATTGATGCTGATGTGGCGTTGACGTGGCGGTGACGTGGCAACACGTGGGAAAGGGACTGTCGACACCGTAGGATTGCGACACGTGGCACTTCTTGATTGGCTGATGTGTTGGTTTTTGTTAAGGTACAAGATCGATTATAAGCATGAATAATGTGCGAATAACAATCGAGAAGTTTGCGGAATACTTACATCGATCGGTTGACGACGCGGAAGCAACAAAACTTCAAAAATGCTCACTGGTTTAGGCATGAACTGCAGTGCAGATTTGAGCTCACTGGTTTCGGTTTTTGCCTCCAATTTGTTGAGCTCCAAGCTTTGTCAAACGATTCCCGGCTCATGGGTGGACTTCCCTATCACCTTCGCATGTCTCGTAAATGTGCTAGCACTTGTGATTTTGCCACAAAATCACACTCCAAGCTCCCCTACTGCTCACGGTTTCAAAACCAGAAAAACAGAAAACTTAGCCCATTTGGGCGTGAAGAGAGAAAAAGTTGAAGTGAGAGAGATTGGTTTGGTTTGTGAAATTTGTGTATCTATACACTAATTCAATTTCAATTCATTTCACTTGAATTTGGCTTTCAAAAAGAAAATCATTTAAAGCCATAAATGGCACCAACCACTTCCATCACTCAATCCATCAAGTTGTCAAGTCACATCACTCAAAGTGACTTGTGATTTGACGCTTGATGCGACTAGCGATTTGACACTTGATTTGACATGCCGCACTCGAATTCAAAATGCGAATGCGCTCGCAAATAATCTCGGGCCCGAGTTCGCTAATTCTAAATTAACGAATTTTCCGTTGCGTCGTAATTAAATGATTACGCCTAGCGAAGTCACTATTCACGTCGCTAACGAATTAATTCTAAATTAATTCGCTCGCCCGAATTAAAAATCAATTTTAAATTCCAGGTCGAAATCCAATTTCATTTAATATATCAATATATTAATTTACCGATTAATTCCAAATTAATCGTTATCTCTCTTTAATGATATTTTATCCCAGATAAAATATCTCCGTAATTAATCCCAGATTAATTTTCTCTCTCTTCTAATTAATCCCAGATTAATATAGAGTGCGAGTTATACGTCATCGGTGAATCTTTGGGAAGCGACCCATGAGATCCCCGTATCCTACGGGACCATCATCTCCATATGACTGGAGTGACACTTCCATCTTGACATCACACCCAACACACTACGATTCTCGATATACCCAGAATTGGCGTACACAGAAACCGGTTAAAGCCCTGGACGACCTCAACCAAAGTATATTGATTGTCGTATGTATTAGCGGTGCAAGTCTCAGGTTAAGACCAAATATACCTACCCTGATTTCGGACTTCCATAGACACATAGTCATACTACCAATGGAATTCCGAGGGGGTCTATCCAGAGCGAAGCTGTTTCCCGTACCATCGGTGAAACACAACCTTCTATTACAATTGCATGAGTATCCTATACCCAAATATATGAGAACTATACCGTTGTGCTCTCACAAATGCGCACAAGTGTAATACTAGTCTTTTACGTATTTATCGATGTCCAATCTCGATAATACTCTGACTAGGGATATTTAATGATTCTGCCTTCGTGGATTGATACTGTCTCATATCATTCTCAATCCAGGCACTAATCATAGGGACCTCTCATCATTTATACATCTAGGTGATCTAATCACAAATGATAAGAGTGCAATCTCCTTTGTCACATAGTTAATTTGTACAACAACACCGTGATCTGTACAAATAGTGAAGCTATGAGTCATAATTGTCCAACATGATGATGACATGGAGGTGAGGTGGTAGTTTGACTTGGTCAACCTGGTGATGTGGCTGATGACGTGGCAATAACATGGAGTGACACGTGGCACACATGGCGATGATGACTTTCGGCACCGTAGGATGATGACATGTGGCACGGCACATTTTAGCAGATCGGTTGTGATTGTGACACGTGGCACGGCGCACTATAGCAAAGTCAAACTTTTCTCAGATTCAGATTTGTGGACCCGGCGCACGTTACCACTGTTTGGCGCATTTTAGGCGTCACGACACTGAATGTATTGGCGTCGCGACGCAGGAAATTACCAAAATGCCCTTTTCGTCCAATTTTCATTGTTTGGCCCAAATCACCTCCAGAATGTCCTGAAACTTTATTTATCTACAAAATAACACAAAACACATCAAAATATTCACAAAACTCAAGAAACTATACAAAATATTAGGTTAAATGAGTGGTTATTAGTGATAGATTTACCACTCATCACACCCCCAAACCTAACATTTTGCTAGTCCTCGAGCAAAACATAAAATAAAATAACATAAACATCTTTAAAATAAAATTTAACTAAGCCACTTTCGTAGGGATCACGATTGCATTTAGCGTATGCAACAAGCATTTAAACCCCTAGGTGTCCCTAGTGGACGAGTTGTAGTCTCGTGAGGGTTTACAACAATGCTACCCACAAACATTTTATAAAAGTAAAAAGGTAGTGAAACTAATGCACACAAAAGCAAAAAGACAAGAGAAAAGAGAATAAAGAAGTTAGTAACTAATCAGGTGAAACTCCTACTCCAAGTTACTAGTTGTTTTGTTTCTTTCTAAATTACAGAATAAGTAAATTCTCCGATTATTTTTAC
The DNA here is from genome assembly GCA_019454045.1 of Zanthoxylum bungeanum. Classification (NCBI taxonomy): domain Eukaryota; kingdom Viridiplantae; phylum Streptophyta; class Magnoliopsida; order Sapindales; family Rutaceae; genus Zanthoxylum; species Zanthoxylum bungeanum. Next base: position 1,576 of record SKCR01003015.1, on the reverse strand, counting down.
CATTCTTCATATACACAGCCAACAAGATATTAATCAACTCATTTTTGCCCACAATAGTCATAAGTGCAGTTGATAAGAGAGTAATATTTTTGTCCTAAAGTTCTATCAAATTTCACACCTTTTGGAAGCAATGGAATAATTTTTCTGATTTTTCTGATTTTTTCTTTGATTTTTTCTCTATTTTTTATTTATATACAATATCTTCCATCTATGTAACGAGTGTTGGTGGGTGGCTCCCAAACCAGTTGGCTTTAGGGCACCAGGTGTTAAGACACCCCTACAGACTTAATTACTCAGACTTCAGATATATATATTCTGCATTCGTCTTTGATCCATGTAGCGAGCTTTGGCCAGTGACTCCCAAACCAGTTGGTTTTAGGGCACTAGGTGTTAAAACACCCTTACAGACTTAATAACTCGGATCTCAGATTTTTTTTTACTCCACTGTTTTTTGAGATGCTTCCTCCAAGTAAACTAGAGCACTGAATATTACAAACTTTTCAATTATAGCTCATGTCTGTATGTTACTATATATGTTGGTAATACCTGTCAACTAAGAATATGAAGATCCATTTTATTTCGTTTTAAGGAGAATTCACAAATTAAATAATTCAAAATGAAATAAAAAAAAAATTAACTTGTTTCAAAAATGGTTTTAGATACGTCTTAGGAGTGGAAACTCCTTACTCAGCTATCTCTTACCAATTTCACCTTTTTAGTCAAAATAAAAACACAAAAACACAAAATATTTTTGTAATTTTTTTGAAAATTTTTCAAATTTATTTTTTTTCGAAAAATTTAGGCCTAAAATTAAAAACACACAACTAAAAACAAGGTACTGATCAACTAATTCCCTCCCTCAAACCTAAATGAGACATTGTCCCCATGTCTTAAACAGTAAAAAGAGAGTTAAGAAGGTCGTACCTGGTTAGCTGAAAATCTAAAGAAAATTAAAGATTAAGATCCAGATTAATCCTACGCCTCTTACCACGATCGTCCTCGGACCAATTTATCTTTGAAAGGATAGGGTCAACTTGTGGTTCATAGGCTAAAAGTTGGTCTATTAGATCCGGAGCAGTTCTGGCAGTATAGAGGAGTTCTATCATAGGTTTTGACACGAACCCATTTCTCCGGGCATCATCAAGAAACACACAAAGAAAATCATAAAATCCATCAACGTTTAATAGTCCAAGCGATTTCTAGTGTATGTTCAGGTTCGCCCAAGATAGAACTATAAAAATTTCCTCCAATGTGCCCAAGCCACCTGGCAAAGCGATAAAAGCATCAGCACGGTTAATCATTTCTACCAGTCGTTCAGACATACCTGGCACAATAAGTTCCTCTCTGTTTGATGATCCAATAAGATTTGCCTCTGCTAAGGGTTTTGGGATGATTCCCAAAACGTGATTGCCTCCTTCCTGTACAGCCTTTGAAACGATCCCCATAAGTCCAAGATTGCATCCGCCATATATTAAGTGCATATTCATTGCAGCTAAGACTCGACCCAATTCTTGTGCTGCCTCTACGTATTGTGGCTTAGTACCAACACTACTTCCGCAAAACACACAGATGTTTT
>SKCR01003014.1:0-17108 GCA_019454045.1 Zanthoxylum bungeanum | reverse complement strand
CTTGTAGAATAATAAAAAAAAAATGGGTATTGGCAAAAGGGATAGGGGCATCATTAATTTTTAATTTTCCGCTGCGCAATCGCGGCCGGTTCCCAACAGTGGTATCAACGCGCCATTTTAGTTTTGATTAGTTCTCTCTCATTTGGACTCGAATGGTGTGTTGTAAAAGTTCGTGGGAAAGCTAACACCCTGGACGAAATTATACCATAAGTTTTTCATGATTTGGTTAAGATTTTAATTGTGAAATTTCATTAAGTTCACGTATCTGTAAAAAAAACATGAAAGTAATTTATTGAATAAAATAAAAATGCCATCTCATAATTAAAATTAATCAAATTTATTTACTAACCTAAAAAATTCCAAAACATATTAAAAACTCATATGCTTGATGATTCTATGTATGATTAGAATTAGCCATGATTATTTTAGGGTTGCAAGCATCTAGAGAATTTCTAAGGCAATAGATAGTGTATTGCTTATTCCTTAGCTAAGTAATTATTTCGTGATGAACTCATAGATTTATTACCTTTAAGGCTTAATAAATATAAATCACTTGTTTTAATAAAAGACATTTATAAAGATACATGTGGGGTGGGACCAAGGCGTTAATAAAACTTTCCAAACTAAAGTTAAATGTAAACAAAGGTATTACTAGAGTTAGATATTGATTTTTGGTGTCTTCCTTCACTCACTACCTTTTTATAGCCAAAGGAAAATTGTGTTTGTGAAGACATCAAGATAATCATTTACTCAAAGCTACCTTAAAGCATATTTCAGGTTTGGACTCATTTGGAGGATCTATTGTTGATCCGTCACCAAGGCAATAAGAGCCTTAGAGCTAATAAGGGTATTTAAGAGTTCGCTCACCCTCCCATTGGGAATTTTCAATAGAGGATCCATTGACAGTTATTCACTTAAACTTGCTAAAATCCTCAATAATATTTAAGTCTTTAAAATTTGCCTGTTAGACATTGTGTCCCATAGCGTCACTGTTGTAAATGATATTGTATTATTGTACAAAATTAACTATGTAATAATGAAATTGCCTTTTGCCATTTTGTAATATTATTTACTTTGATATATAAATGGCGAAAGTCCATATGATTAGTACTGGATTGAGATGATATGAGACAGTATCAATCCATAAAGGTTTAATCATTAAATATCCCTAGCCGTAGTATTATCGAGACTGGACATCGATAATGCGGAATAGGCTAGTATTGCGCTTGTGCACGTTGTGAGGCACAACGGCATAGTTCTCATATATTTAAGTATTGGATACTTATGCAAGTGCGATAGGAGGTTGTGTTTTACCGATGGTACGGAAAACAGCTTCGCTCTGGATAGACCCCGCGGAATCCCATTGGTAGTATGTCTAGGTGTCTATGGGAGGCCGCATCAGGGTAGGGTGTATATGGTCTTAACCTGAGACTTACATCGCTAGTACTTGCGACAATCGGTAAACTTTGGTTTTGGTGGTTGGGGACCTTAACCGGTTCTGTGTACACCTCTTCTGGGTTTATCGAGAATCGTAGTGTACTGGATGTGATGTCAAGATGGAAGTATCGCTTCAGACATATGGAGGTGATGATCACGCAGGACACAGAACTAGTACTCTATAAAAGGTTGCAACCGTCGGGACAATATGACTAGGTCAGGATTGTCCGATTTAAAGAGACTAGTTGCTTGATGTCCGATATATGTTTCGTACGGGGCAGACACATCTCCAGCCCCAGGCCTAGCATGTGATCATCCGATACTGGATCGATGTACGCAATACTACGGTATACTACGCTTGATATAGATCTTATATTCCTATAAGAATATTTCTGGAGAATTGGGTAGGCATGGCGCTTTGCTAGAAGCCAACCTTGTCTTGTGAATCGGTATAAGAACGTAGTACGAGGTACGTGCGTGTTCGGATTATCCGACGACCGTATTTACTGCCAACATATCCGGAGATCTCTTGGGTCGCTTCCTGAAGATTCACCTATGATATTTGATTCGAACTTAATTAATCTTGGATTAATTGCGGAGAAACTTTATCTCGGATAAAGTGCCTTATTTAGAGAGAGAGAACGATTAATTTGGAATTAATCAGTAAAATTATTATATTCGATATAATAATTGAAATTCGATTTCGACGCGAAATTAAAATTAGATTTTAATTCGGGCATACGAGTTAATTTAGAATTAATTCGTTAGCGACGTAAATAATAATTTCGCTAGGCGCGATTATTTATTTAAATTCGATTTAATTAACGTCGCGACGCAAGTTCGGTATTTCGGAAATATCGAACCCGAACGCGTGAGTGGACGTGGGCCCACTTTCATTTGGAAACGTGTGGGGCCCACTTGACACATGTCATTATATGTATTATTTTATTGATAATGCATTGCATGGTGATAGTGTTAATACACTCTAATGTTATGCATGGAATTTGAGTGTTTGACACTCTAAGCCTTTGCATGGCTTGTGTCATAGATTTATTATTATTTAATAAATATTATGGCATAAATATAAATTGATTTTTGGTATCAAAAATCATAAAACAAAAAAGAAATTCTCTCTTCTCTCTCTTTCATGACCGAAAACTGCATGCAGTTTTGGTCTTCATCTTCTTCATTTTGGTTGCCAAAAGCTTGAAGAAATGTTGTTGTTTGGAACATCTTCTCACATGCAAGGCTAGCACTTTCAAGGGATCAAAAGAGGTGATAGGGAAACCATCATAGAGCAAGGAATACACAAAGCTTGGAGCTTCCACTTCTTGTCTCTCCTTGGCCGAATCATCCAACCTTGGAGCTTCCATTTGGTTTGATTTTTCTTCATCACTAATTGTAAGTATGATTCCGCCATACTTCATGTTTATATATATTCTTTGTTGTATTTCATGTATGCTTAATCTTTCCTTGGGACATATTATAGAAACCAACAATGGTATCATGGAGCCATGGTTAAGCATGAAATACTTTAGGTTAAAATTTGATAAAATTGGTTGAAGCATGTTCTTGTGAAATTTGATGAATAAGTATGCTTGCATGTATATAGAATGATGTTATATGGAATCAATTTTATGAAAAATGCATTGGATGATTTTTCCCCAAATTTAACCTTGGCCGAATGGGTGTGTTAAAATTGGTTGAAGCATGTCTTGTGAAATTTGATGAATAAGTATGCTTGCATGTATATAACATGATGTTATATGGAATCAATTTTATGAAAATGCATTGGATGATTTTTCCCCAAAATTTTGACCTTGGCCGAATGATATGGTGAAATTGATTGAAGCATGTTCTTGTGAAATTGATTAATAAGAATGCTTACATGTATATAGAATGATGATACATGGAATCAATTTTATGAAAAATGCATTGGATGATTTTTTCCCCAAATTCATGCCTTGGCCGAATGTGTTGCTACTTGGAGTGGATTGGAATTTTTGTGGTTTAAGATCATTGGATGACTTAGAACGTGTACGGGACGTAGATTAGTAATTCAATCGGATTGAAAAACAAATCGACACAAAAAACTCACCTGGCCGAATGTACAAGGACATGTAAAGGAGTTGATTTTTGTTAAAATTAATGTTGGACATTTATTTTGAACAATAAATGATAATAAATTAAATGGGTATTTTTGAAATATGGGTTTAATATATTAATCTTGGTATTACACTTTAATTAATTGGACTTTAATGTTTGGAATATTAAAATTTAATAATGGGCTTAATTGGTGAATTGGGCTTTTAATATTGTATTGGGCATAATGGGCTTGGTTGGACCAAGTAGATTTGGGCCAAAGGATTGGATCCAATTTGGGCCTAAATCACTCCATTAAGTCCAAATATAATATAATGGGCTTAATAATTTAATTGGGCCTTATGGGCTTAAAATTGGTTTTATGGCACTTAAGGGTGATTCCTTATTTGGGCTTGGTAATTGGGTTTGACCCACATTGACCAAAGCCCAAGCCTTAATAAATCAATTGAAAGCCCATTTGACTTGAATTAAATTCAACATTGGATGTTAGTTGGGCTTTGAGGCCCAATAGAATTAGATTTAGAATCTAAGTCTTTAAAGCACATTAAAAGTGTAAACATTTAATTTGGAATTAAATATAATTGAATTAGTATTGAATACGAATAAATTAGATTAATAAGTAGTTCGATATAATTCGCGAATTCGTACCTATGTACTTATTCTCAATCGAGTTGGACTCGCGCAAAATCAAACCGTTGTTTGAACATTGGATGATCACTTAAACAAAGACTAATTAATTGGATTAGATTGGTTGTAGAAGCATGTCTTGTTTGAATATATATGTATGTGATGAATGAATAGTGTATATCGGATGGATATTAGAAGGGAAAGGGTAATTTTAGAAATATTGTAAATTTGGAATTTATAAATTGGACCTGCGTGTCCAGCCTTATCTCTTTATCTCTTTGTATTCTCTTCTCACCTAATTCCCCTCAATGTAAATGAGGTTTCTCTTATTGTATTATGTAATTGGGTAGAAGTAGATAGTGCTAGCGGGGAGAGGAAAGGGAGTGATTTGTTCTAGGAACAAGTTGTTTATATATCCATCCGCATATCACTATTAATTTACTTTACGCGCTTTATGATGTTTTAGAAGCATGCTTAAGGGTGTATGATGATGAGACCTAACAAAGATAAATAAATTGGTTGCCAATTACGCGAAAATCCCTCAATTTATATTAAGCGAATATCCTTCCATTGAATGGTTCTTGTTCAAGATCCGAAGTTGGCATTGGTTTGTTTTTGACCAAAGTCAAGACCTTTGTCAATCAAGGATGTACTTGAATCATGAGAGTTTTGTTGCATATCGGTGTCTTGTCCAAATCGTGATTTTTATTGGCCAAAGTCAAGATCACTTTTTGTCCAACGACATTGATTACGAAACTTTCCTCGTCAATGGGTCCCGCTTAACTGGAATCATTAGGTTGTTTTTGGCCAAAGCCAAGGCCTAAATGATTCGGAGGATAGGGTTAGGAAAATGTAATGGTACATTGCATTATACATATGTTTCGGACTTGGATGTCCACCTAACCGGATCTAGGAATTGGATGAGATCCAATTGATCATGGAGATCTACCTAAGTTAAATAGCATACAATTTTATTGGCCAAAGTCAAGGTTGTGTGTTATTTAACGGGATCCTAGCCCACTAGGAAATTCTATTTCCCGAGTTTCTACAGAGGGTTAGAAACTTGAAGAAAATAGTGGGAGGCTATTATTGAATTTGCAATTTCATTCAGATACTTAGCCTTACGCGTCTTTCAAAATTATTTCGTCAATATTTAAATAATTAGTTGGACTAATATATTGTTATTTTACTTGTAACAGTTTGACTGTACCCATAACATCGTTGACTATAGTTGGACTATAGTTGTCAAGATGATTGGCAAAGGTAATATCCGCGACATAATCATGGGCGATAATGTCTTCAAAGGGACAAACTTTGCCGACTGGGAAATGAACCTCAAGATAGTGCTTGGGGCTGAGAGGATACTGTATACTATTCAGAGACCTCTCCCGCCTAAACCCACTGAGCCACTGGAGCTAGAGTTATGGAAGACTCATAGTGACGATTGTGACCAAGCTCAGTCAGTTATGCTAGCTGCAATGACCCAGCATTTCAGACGTCAGTACAGGGACTTGGATCCCTATAACATGATGGCAAGATTGCGTGATCTTCACCGCACCAATAAGCGGATGAAGAGGTACGAGCTAGTAAGGAAACTCTTCCGCTCCCGGATGACAGACGGCGCATCAGTTGAAGCCCACGGGACTCAAATGATCGCCGATATTGATGAGTTGGCCAATATGGGAATAGTCTTGGAGGCTGAGCTGACTATAGATATGATCTTGCAGTCATTCCTGATACTTGGAAACAAATCAATCAACTACAAGTTGATGGATACAGATGACACTCTTGGAGAGCTGTTATCCGTCTTGAAGGAGTCCGAAAGGGAACTCCTAAAGGGGAGCAAGCGCGAGGCGCATTTTGCATCGACCTCTCATGCGCCAAAGGGTGGCCCCAAGGCAATTGGAGGTGCAAGAAGAAGAAGTTCAAGAAGAAGGGCAAAGGCAAGTTGACAATGGCTTCTAGGAAGCCAAAGGACAAATCTCGCGACATCTGCCTCAACTGCGGCAAGAGGGGTCACTGGAAACGTGACTGCCGAATGAGCATTGTGCAGATGGAGGATATCAAGGCTATCGCCTCTGGTATGTTGTTATTGAGATAAATATGATACTTCTAGTTTTAAAAATTGGATTTTGATTCTGGTTGTGGTGCTCATATTTGTACTGATGTGCAGGATCTGCATGATAGCAGGGTGCTGGCGTCAGGGGAGATGGATCTACGGGTGGAAACGGAACACCAGTTGCTGTTTTGGCCGTAGGGACTTTTGTTTTAGAACTGCCCTCAGGGCATGACTTAAACTTTTGAACTGTTATTTTGTACCTAGTTTAACTAGGAATATTATATCTGTATCCTTGTTAACCCAGCAGGGTTACACTTTTGTATTCAGAACACTGGGTGTTATTTATATAAAAATGATGCAGAAATTTGCACAGCTGTTGCAAATAACGGTCTTTATATTTTGAATATAAATGAATCTCCTAAAATGACAAACAAAAGGCTCAAAGGAGTAATCTAAAAGATGAAGCTTATATGTGGCATTGTCGTCTAGGACACATTAACAAGACTCGCATATCCACACTTTCGAAGAGTGGGTACTTGGACGAATTTGATCCCAATTCATATGACGTCTGCGAATCTTGTCTTTTAGGCAAAATGCCTAAATCACCTTTTAGCGGTAAAGGTGAACGTGCCACAGAACTGTTAGCTCTCGTTCATACTGACGTATGCGGGCCCATGTCTAGCCAGGCTAGAGGTGGATTTCACTACTTCGTAACCTTTACAGATGATGCATCTCGTTACGGTTATGTGTATCTTATGAACACAAGTCGGAAACTTTTGAGAAATTCAAAGAGTTTCGACACGAAGTGGAGAAACAAACAGGGAAGAGTATTAAGACATTACGGTCAGACCGTGGTGGCGAATACTTAAGTTATGAGTTTCAAGATTACTTGAAAGAATATGGTATTCTTTCACAGTGGACTCCTCCTGGAACACCGCAATTAAACGGTGTGTCCGAACGGAGAAACCGCACCTTGTTGGACATGGTAAGGTCAATGATGAGTCGCATGAGCTACCAATATCCTTCTGGGGATACGCATTAAACAGTGCTATACTTATTTGAATAAGGTACCGTCGAAGTTGTTGAACCGACTCCATATGAGATATGGACAGGAAGAAGAAAACCGTTTCTCTTTCCTAAAGATTTGGGGATGCTGGGCATAGTTAAACGTTTGGAAGGTACCAAACTTGAACCTAAATCTGATAAATGCCTTTTCGTAGGATATCCTAGGGAAACCAAAGGATATTACTTCTATCACCCACAAGAGAACAAAGTATTTGTTGCTCTACAAGCATTTTTCCTTGAGAAGGTTTTTAAATGCAGTGGTAAGTGGGAGGGAAGTAGAACTCGATGAAGATCGTAGTGATACTGTTCCTGGTAATGAAATCAACGACGGAACATGAACAGACCGTCCGGGATGAGTCTGTACCCAAACTTCACATACACAAGGACCCGTAGGTCGGAGAGAGTCAGAAAGTTCGTTAGAATTATGTCCTGTTCACTTCGGTTATCTATTCTTATTTCTTATTAACTCCCCCTTAGCCATTCTCACATTTTTCCCTTAAATTGATATTGCGTTCACTAGTTTTACCGTCCAATCCCTAATTTCCATCTTAATAATCTGCTGATAATCCTAGGATAATCGTTACTTGCTGTTCAGTTCATAGCGTCACTGTTTGTAAATGATATTGATTATTGTACAAATTAAAATGTGATAATGAAATGCCTTTTGCCGTTTTGTAATATTATTTACTTTGACTATATAAATGGCGAAAGTCCATATGATTAGTACCTGGACTGAGATGATATGAGACAGTATCAGTCCCCAAAGGTTTAATCATTAAATATCCCTAGTCGTAGTATTATCGAGACTGGACATCGATAATGCGGAATAGACTAGTATTGCGCTTGTGCACGTTGTGAGGGCACAACGGCATAGTTCTCATATATTTAAGTATTGGATACTTATGCAAGTGCGATAGGAGGTTGTGTTTTACCGATGGTACGGAAAACAGCTTCGCTCTGGATAGACCCCCGCGGAATCCCATTGGTAGTATGTCTACGTGTCTATGGGAGGCCGCATCAGGGTAGGTGTATATGGTCTTAACCTGAGACTTACATCGCTAGTACTTGCGACAATCGGTAAACTTTAGTTTTGGTGGTTGGGGACCTTAACCGGTTCTGTGTACACCTCTTCTGGGTTTATCGAGAATCGTAGTGTACTGGATGTGATGTCAAGATGGAAGTATCGCTTCAGACATATGGAGGTGATGATCACGCAGGACACAGAACTAGTACTCTATAAAAGGTTGCAACCGTCGGGACAATATGACAAGGTCAGGATTGTCCGATTTAAAGAGACTAGTTGCTTGATGTCCGATATATGTTTCGTACGGGGCAGACACATCTCCAGCCCCAGGCCTAGCATGTGATCATCCGATACTGGATCGATGTACGGAATACTACGGTATACTACGCCTGATATAGATCTTATATTCCTATAAGAATATTTCTGGAGAATTGGGTAGGCATGGCGCTTTGCTAGAAGCCAACCTTGTCTTGTAAATCGGTAAAGACGTAGTACGAGGTACGTACGTGTGTTCGGATTATCCGACGACCGTATTTACTGCAAAATATCCGGAGATCTCTTGGGTCGCTTCCTGAAGATTCACCTATGATATTTGATTCGGACTTAATTAATCTTGGATTAATTGCGGAGAAACTTTATCTTGGATAAAGTGCCTAATTTAGAGAGAGAGAACGATTAATTTGGAATTAATCGATAAAATTATTGTATTCGATATAATAATCGAAATTCGATTTCGACGCGAAATTAAAATTAGATTTTAATTCGGGCATACGAGTTAATTTAGAATTAATTCGTAAGCGACGTAAATAATAATTTCGCTAGGAGCGATTATTTATTTAAATCCGATTTAATTAACGTCGCGACGCAAGTTCGGTATTTCGGAAATATCGAACCGAACGCGTGAGTGGACGTGGGCCCACTTTCATTGGAACGTGTGGGGGCCACATGACACTTGTCATTATATGCATTATTTATGATAAGGCATTGCATGGTGATAGTGTGCATTACACTCAAAGGCTTTGCATGAGTTGAGTGTTTGACACTCTAAGCCATGCATGGTTTAGTCATAGATTTATTATTTATTTAATAAATTATAACATAAATATAAATTGATTTTTGGAAAAACAAAGATCAATTAAGACTTTACACAAAATCTCTCTTCTCTCTCAAATTGCCGAGAACTCCATGACAAGGGCAAGGAAGATTTGATCTTCTTTTCTCCAATTTTGCTAGCACAAGCAAGGGATCAAAAGAGGTGATAGGGAAACCATCAAAGAGCTTGGAATACAAAAGCTTGGAGCTTCAAGTCTTCTTCCTCCTCTTGGCCGAATCTTCCAACACTTGGAGCTTCCACCATTGATCATCTCTTCATCACATAGCTTTGTAAGTATGATTCCGCCATGCTTCAAGTTTCTTTATATATTCATTTATAGTATTCATGAATGCTTAATCTTTCCTTGGGACATATTATAGAAACCAAAAACAGTACTGAGAGGTATGGGTTCCTGATCTCACCTCATGTAGACATTAATTTCATTGAGGATAATGAGCCGGCTACGTATGAGGGAAGCGATACAAAATATCGATTCCGCTTATGGCAAGAAGCCATGAAGTCCGAGATGGATTCCATGTACGCCAACCAAGTTTGGACACTGGTTGATGCACCAGAAGGCGTAAAGCTATTGGATGCAGATGGATCTTCAAGAAGAAGACCGACATGGATGGCAAAGTACAAACGTACAAAGCTAGGCTTGTAGCGAAGGGGTATCGTCAACAATATGGTATTGATTATGACGAAACCTTCTCACCCGTTGCCATGATTAAATCCATTCGGATAATGCTTGCAATAGCTGCATATTTCGATTACGAGATATGGCAGATGGACGTTAAAACCGCTTTCCTTAACGGAAACCTTTTGGAGGATGTTATATGCAACAGCCTGACGGTTTTATCGTACCTAGACTTGCAAACAAGGTTTGTAAGTTAAATCGATTCATTTATGGATTGAAGCAAGCATCACGGTCATGGAATCAGCGTTTTGATGAGATCATAAAAGAATATGATTCGTGCAAAACGCAGATGACCCTTGTGTATACAAGAAGGTTAGGGGGAGAGCACTTACTTTTATTGTCCTTTATGTCGACGACGTATTGCTTATAGGCAATGACATTCCCATGTTAACGTCGGTGAAAGCTTGGCTTTCATTAAAATTCTCCATGAAAGATCTGGGAAGAAGCAGCCTTTATTCTTGGAATAAAGATCTACGGGATAGATCTAGAAAGCTGCTTGGACTCTCCCAGAGTACATACATTGATAAAGTGTTGAAGCGATTCAACATGGAACAATCCAAGAGGGGATTGGTTCCAATGGTACGTGGTACCTCTCTGTCTAAGGACATGTGTCCTAAGACTCAGGAAAGAGAGAGACCAACATGAGTCGGATACCGTTCACCTCGGCGTCGGATCGATCATGTATGCCATGATATGTACACGACCTGATGTCTCATATGCTTTGAGCATGTGCAGTCGCTATCAGGCCGATCCAGGTGAAGGTCACTGGATAGCAGTTAAGAATATCCTTAAGTATCTTAAACGAACTAAGGATGCTTTCTTAATTTATGGAGGTGGAGAACTTGCGGTATCTGGGTATACCGATGCAAGTTTCCAAACCGACAAGGATGACTACAAGTCACAATCCGGGTACATTTTTTGTTTGAATAACGGAGCAGTGAGCTGGAAATCTTCCAAGCAGATACTGTTGCCGATTCAACAACAGAAGCGGAGTACATCGCTGCATCTGAAGCAGCAAAGGAGGCAGTTTGGATCCGAAAGTTCTAATCGGATTAGGAGTAGTTCCGTTAGCAGCTGAGCCCGTTCCATTGTATTGTGACAATAACGGGGCTATAGCACAGGCTAAGGAACCATGGTCTCATCAACGGTCCAAGCATGTTCTCGACGTTACCATCTGATTCGGGAGATTATACATCGTGGCGATGTAAAAGTCGAGAAGGTCACATCAGATGACAACATTGCAGATCCGCTGACGGTGTTCTTCAGCAAGTTTTTTGAACGACACATACATAGTTCGGGTATTAGATGCTTGAGTGACTGGCTATAGGCCAAGGGGAGATTGTTAGACATTGTGTCCCATAGCGTCACTGTTTGTAAATGATATTGTATTATTGTACAAAATTAACTATGTAATAATGAAATTGCCTTTTGCCATTTTGTAAATATTATTTACTTTGATATATAAATGGCGAAAGTCCATATGATATGATTAGTACTGGATTGAGATGATATGAGACAGTATCAATCCATAAAGGTTTAATCATTAATATCCCTAGCCGTAGTATATCGAGACTGGACATCGATAATGCGGAATAGGGCTAGTATTGCGCTTGTGCACGTTGTGAGGGCACAACGGCATAGTTCTCATATATTTAAGTATTGGATACTTATGCAAGTGCGATAGGAGGTTGTGTTTTACCGATGGTACGGAAAACAGCTTCGCTCTGGATAGACCCCGCGGAATCCCATGGTAGTAGTATGTCTAGGTGTCTATGGGATGCCGCATCAGGGTAGGTGTATATGGTCTTAACCTGAGACTTACATCGCTAGTACTTGCGACAATCGGTAAACTTTGGTTTTGGTGGTTGGGGACCTTAACCGGTTCTGTGTACACCTCTTCTGGGTTTATCGAGAATCGTAGTGTACTGGATGTGATGTCAAGATGGAAGTATCGCTTCAGACATATGGAGGTGATGATCACGCAGGACACAGAACTAGTACTCATAAAAGGTTGCAAACCGTCGGGACAATATGACTAGGTCAGGATTGTCCGATTTAAAGAGACTAGTTGCTTGATGTCCGATATATGTTTCGTACGGGGCAGACACATCTCCAGCCCCAGGCCTAGCATGTGATCATCCTACTGGATCGATGTACGCAATACTACGGTATACTACGCTTGATATAGATCTTATATTCCTATAAGAATATTTCTGGAGAATTGGGTAGGCATGGCGCTTTGCTAGAAGCCAACCTTGTTGTGAATCGGTAAGAACGTAGTACGAGGTACGTGCGTGCCGGATTATCCGACGACCGTATTACTGCCAACATATCCGGAGATCTCTTGGGTCGCTTCCTGAAGATTCACCTATGATATTTGATTCGAACTTAATTAATCTTGGATTAATTGCGGAGAGAAACTTTATCTCGGATAAAGTGCCTTATTTAGAGAGAGAGAGAGAACGATTAATTTGGAATTAATCAGTAAAATTATTATATTCGATATAATAATTGAAATTCGATTTCGACGCGAAATTAAAATTAGATTTTAATTCGGGCATACGAGTTAATTTAGAATTAATTCGTTAGCGACGTAAATAATAATTTCGCTAAGCGCGATTATTTATTTAAATTCGATTTAATTAACGTCGCGACGCAAGTTCGGTATTTCGGAAATATCGAACCCGAACGCGTGAGTGACGTGGGCCCACTTTCATTTGGAAACGTGTGGGGCCCACTTGACACATGTCATTTATGTATTATTTTATTGATAATGCATTGCATGGTGATAGTGTGTAATACACTCTAATGTTATGCATGGAATTTGAGTGTTTGACACTCTAAGCCTTTGCATGGCTTGTGTCATAGATTTATTATTATTTAATAAATATTATGGCATAAATATAAATTGATTTTTGGTATCAAAAATCAATTAGAAAAAAAAAAGAAAATTCTCTCTTCTCTCTCTTTCATGACCGAAAACTGCATGCAGTTTTGGTCTTCATCTTCTTCAATTTTGGTTGCCAAAAGCTTGAAGAAAGGCTTGTTGTTTGGAACATCTTCTCACATGCAAGGCTAGCACTTTCAAGGGATCAAAAGAGGTGATAGGGAAACCATCATAGAGCAAGGAATACACAAAGCTTGGAGCTTCCTACTTCTTGTCTTCCTTGGCCGAATCATCCCAACCTTGGAGCTTCCATTTGGTTTGATTTTTCTTTATCACTAAAGCTTGGTAAGTATGATTCCGCCATACTTATCTTTTATATATATTCTTTGTTGTATTTCATGTATGCTTAATCTTTCCTTGGGACATATTATAGAAACCAACATTGCCTCCCATTGTAAAGTATGGACCCAAATGGCTTAAACCGTATTGGCAGGACTAGGCTTTACCAGAACTGACCAATACAATTTGTCCCTAAATAATATTTAACAATGGTTGAATTTTCTAAGTCATAAGACGCAGCGCCTTAGGCGTGGTCTTAAACTTAGTGGCAAAGATTGTGTGTCTACAAGGACTAGCATAAGCTATGGAATGTTTGATTCCCAACCCAATGATCAAGGAATTGTGATTCATATCATAAATTAGTTGGGGAACCTACCTAATTATCATATTATAACACCGGCCCTAGTCGGAGTTGTGAAATGATGATAATGGGATCTTTGCCCATAAGAAATCCATCATATTGGGGTTGATGCGATTTGCTTAAAATTTTAAAATAATTAAGTGGGAGCAACTTCATAATATTAAAAGTCATGTTATTATGAAACATTAATGAAAACATATTCCTAATTTTAACATTCTCTTTTAACAGGTGGGGTTAAACTATTTCACAAACATTTCAAATGGAAAACAGAATATCACTTCGTTCCATCCTTGATGAGCATAAGCTCAAAGGGGACAACTACAATGACTGGTGGAAAACCTTAAAATTGTCTTACAATAAGAAAAGATTTTATATGTTCTTGAAAGACCATTTCCCCCTGAAACTCGCATAAGATGCTGACCAAAATACATTTGATGCTTGGAAGAAACACGTCGATGATGATGAGCAAACAGTTTGCATAATGCTTGACTCTATGTCGGACAAACTTCAGAAAGCTCATGGAGATATGGATGCCCAAACCATCATCTTTCACTTGAAGGAGTTGTATGCAACTTCCGTTCATACCGTGAGATTCCAAGTGTCATGTGCCTTATTCCAAATAATGTATAAGGAAGGATCTGTTAGTGGACATGTGCTTAAGATGATTGGCCACATTGAAAAATTTGCCAACCTCGGGTTCATCATGGATCATGAGATAGGTCACGATCTAATTCTTCAATCCTTACCAAAAGACTTCTCTAACTTTATTATGCAGTTTCATCTTCTAATAAAGAAGCTACTTTAGCAGAATTGCACAATCTGATAAAGCAAGTAGAGAAGGACTTGAAACCGGAGCTTAAAACCTCCATCATGCTTACGGGTACAGACTTGAAGCCACGAGGCCCAAAGAAAAAAAAGGCCAAGGCCAAGGCTCCGGATCACCTAAAGCCGAATGGTAAGGTAGAGAAGAAAAAGGGAGAGAGGAAATGTTTCTTTTGTAGAAAGAATGGTCATTGGAAGAAAGACTGCATATCCTTGAAAGCCAAGGAAGCTAGGGAAACCCAAGAGGCCAAGAAGCCAATGCTTCAGGTATGTTGTATATGATTGAACTATTTTCTCAAAACTCTGAACCTTCTACTTGGGTGCTTGACACCAATTGTGGGACTCACTTGTGTAACAATGTGCAGGGCCTGAGAAACAGTAGGAACTCTGTAATGGGGAGGTTGATTTACGCATGGGTAATGGAGCAAAACTGGCTGCATTGTGCGTGGGGACTTATTCATTAGTTTTTCCGAATGGTTTAGTTTTAAACTTAGAAGATTGTGTTTATGTACCTTCTCTAGTAAAGAACATCATTTCAATTTCTTTTTTATGTAATAAAGGCTTTTCATGCCTAATAAGTTGTATTGAATGTTCTATTTATTTCAATGAAATAAAATATGGAGATGGTATTTTGAATAATGGTATCTATTTCTTAAAAAACTAACAAAGAATGTTCAACCTCTAATATTTACAACGTTAACTCGAATAATCTCAATGAATCATTTCTATGGCACAGTCGCTTAGATCATGTCAATGAAACAATATTAGCTAAGCTACATAAGAATGGGTATTCCAGACCCTTCAAATATGAACCTTACGGAACTTGTGAGTCTTGTTTACTTGGTAAAATGACCAAATTACCCTTCAAAAGTAAATGACGGCGTGTAGCGGAGACATTAGAACTTATGCACTCTGATGTATGCGGACCAATGTCAATCACCCCTAGAGGTGGATTCTCCTACTTAATTACCTTTATCGATGATCACTCGCGATATTGGTATGTGTACCTTATGCGGTACAAATCTGAAGCCTTTGAGAAATTCAAAGACTTCAAAGCTGAAGTAGAAAACCAGCTTAATAAAATTATTAAGTCACTAAGGTTTGACCGAGGTGGTGAATACTTAAGTGACGCATTTCAAGATTACTTGAGAGAAAATGGCTTTGTTTCCCAGTGGACTCCTCTGGAACTCCACAACATAATGGGGTCTCTGAAAAGGAAAAATCGGACATTATTAGATATGGTCCGATCAATGATGTCAGACACGGATCTACCTCTTTCATTTTGGGGTCTTGCTTTAGAAACTGTAACACTACTACTAAACCAACTTCCTTCCAAGACTGTTAGTCAAACACCATATGAGTTATGGTCTGGGAAACATCTTAGGCTTAGTTATTGTCAAATTATGATATTTTACATATGTCACTAATATATGTATTTGAGATATTTAAAGTAAATATAATACAAATATTTGAGATATTTGATTTAATTAATTTATTAATTATTTATTGTTAAGTAATTAAAATAATTTAATATAAATATCTAACATTATGATAAGTTGGGAAATGATTACAATGTAAATGTTTGACTTTACATTAAATGAAGTAGTTACCAAATTGATATTGACTTCTTTAAATTGGATTTAAAATTGAAAATATCTATTTTGTTTTATTTCCGCCAATTTTCGGCCCTAACCCTTACAATATAAAGGGTTTATTTTTTCCATTTGCTTCACTTTGTCAAAAGCTTTCAAAAAGAAAAACAAAACACTTGAGAGAAAAAGTGAAGAAACAAGAATCAAATTCAAAGAAATGTTAAGATTTAATAAGTATTTCCAACCTTTCATTAGAGGGAAATTTGTTCATTTCATTCTTGGCTACAACATATGTGGTTCTTAGGTTTTTCAACTCATATTTGTTTATGTTTTTAATGGTTGAAAGCTTTGATGATGGGTGTTTGCATGTATGATGTTGAAAGAAATCTTCTAAGGAGTTTGTAAGCATTCTTTTGGTCATTTGATGATCTAGTTACCATTCTAGAGTTGTTAGGCCACTCATTGATGACCTAGAATTGTTATATAGTTATTTCAAAGTGGTGAGACTTGTTTGGTGTGGTAGAGACTTGATTAAAGTATTGGATTTGTTTAATTCGATGTAATTTGTTCAATTTGAAAAAAATTATAAAATTAGGGTTTATACCCATTCCAAATTTGGGGCTTTTCATATATGTGTTGTGTAATGATGTATATATGATGTAAATTTAATTTTGGATTGATTGGATTTCATCTAAACTTGTTTTGATCAACTTTGGACCAAAATGCACAAATTGGGTACTTAAGGGAGCTCACGGTAATTTGGCAAAAATTGGGGATTTGAGTTGCAATTTGTATTTTGATGTGTTGGACATGATAAAATCATTTTGTTACTGATTTGGGATCACTAAAAATTATTTTTGATAATTTGAGGACTAAAATGAACAAATTTCAAAGTTTTGGGGCAATTCGACAATTATAAAAATTTGATTTATTGGGTAAAAATTTCATATTTTAGTAAAATAAATAAGTTATTTTAATTGACCAAGAATAAAATTTTTGAAA
>SKCR01003013.1:0-17119 GCA_019454045.1 Zanthoxylum bungeanum | reverse complement strand
TATGAGTGTTAGGATAATGATTTATACATGTTGATTAATGGTTCAATATGCTCGTTGTGTTACATTGCGTGGAATTATTTGGATGAAAGCATGTTAGATCTAAGTACCCTTGAGCATGATTATTGAGTAGACTTGGTTAGTTCATTGCACAAATTATATCATCACAAGTGACATAAGTAAGGGACCATTCCGAGCCCAACGGTTGAGGTCTTCCCTTGCGAGGGGTGAGTGCGGCCTTAAATTTTTGTCCCGGTTCACACCGGGTGGCGACTCCATGTTATTACGTACTCCCAACTAGGCCGTGAGCCTAGAACAACGTCGCCCAGGTTCTGTTGTCTACTGTCTGGCGACTCCACTGGGGATTTTAGAGAATCGGCCTCGAAATCATGTTTTGTGATGTGTATAATTTGTGCATTAGTTGACCATTTCTATAGTGGGTTGAGGGGGTTAATCAAAGGCTTTTTTGAAGCTAGGTGATGGTTGGGTGTCTTCCTTCACTCACTACCCTTCGGGGAAAAGCTGTGAAGGCACCTAGATAAATCATTACTTGTAGCTCGTTGTGACAGACTATTTTGGAGGATTCGTTGTTTTTTCCTGACACCAAGTGATAAGAGCCTAAGGGGCTTGGGTACTTAAGAGAGCCTCGCTCCACCCTCCCTCTGGGGAATCTACAACGGGAAATCCATTCGACAGTTAGTCACACGCCGTAACTCGTTGGCACGTACCGTAAGGTATAAAAAAGGTGCACTCACTTGGTCGCTTGAACCCTTGAGTGGGGAGTCCTAGTTGTGGGCAAACCTTCGTCAGCGAGAGCCTTTGTCCACGCCCCGTGAACCTACTTGTGGAATTTAGCCATGAAAAACTGGTA
This sequence comes from Zanthoxylum bungeanum, assembly GCA_019454045.1. NCBI lineage: Eukaryota > Viridiplantae > Streptophyta > Magnoliopsida > Sapindales > Rutaceae > Zanthoxylum > Zanthoxylum bungeanum. The sequence continues at coordinate 16,251 of SKCR01003013.1, read as the reverse complement.
GTTGTTTATTTTATGTTTGTGTATTGGACCACCGCCATTTGGATCCAGTTGGACCTTTTGTCAAAATATGTGAACTTGTTGGGCCATTTAAACATGGGCAAGTTTGTGTCCTTTGAAATGTGGGCCAAAAGCTTCTAAAATGCCGGTGGGCCACTTTGTGAATGGGCCTCTTATCATTTGAAGTCATTTAGCCATATCATCGCAAAGTGTAAATCTGTTGGGCCTTTTCAACTGGGACAAGTTTGCACCGCGCGATGGTGTGATTAAATACTTCAAAATGATAATGGGCCAAGTAGTTTAAAGTTTCTTTTTTTATCTATTACATGCATCGCACACATATGCACTGACACATGGCCTTAAGAGAGGCAACATAGATTCCCGTTGGGTTAGAGAAGAGGGCAGATTAGTCAAAAGACCTTCAGCGAATATGAGTGAATATTTCAACGAGGGGTCTAGAATGGAGCAGATGGAAGCTAACTTCGCCAAGATGACTGAACAAATGCAAGCTCTGACTGCTGCCATGTCTAATATGGCTGTGCCCCGCGCTGTGGGAGGATCTGGGAATGAAAGGCGGGAGAGCCCTCCGAATGGAGTGAACGATGATGCTCCGGTATTTGATGATGATCTGGCTGACTATGTCGCTGGTAGGATAGCCGGAACTCAGGCTGAAATGCAAAGGCTCCGTGATCAGATGGAGTCTGTCACCCATAAGCTGAGGGGGAAGCATGAGGATCTACTGGATTATGATTCAATGACCTTTGAGGAGCAGTTGCCCGCGCAGTTCAAAATGCCTGACATCGCAAAGTTTAATGGGAATGGGGACCGAGGGTCCATTTGCGACAATATGTCTCGGTGATGAGTTCAGTTGGCCTATCTCAGCGCCAGGTCCAGAAAATGTTCGGAATGTCACTCGAGGGTGCACCTGTGGTTTGGTATCATAGCCTTGAGAATAAGGTTAAAGAAGATTGGAGGGAGTTGGCTGATGCCTTCTTGAAGCAGTATGTAACTGACCTAGAAATTGACCTGTCCCTCCGAGACTTGGAGAATGTCAAGCAGTGATCGGAGGAGAGTTTTAAGGAGTATGTAGATAGATGGAGGGGCCAATTGTTGAAGATGCAAACAAGGCCTTCGGAGAAAGATCAGATCAAGATGATTATTAAGGGCACCAAGCCCTCGATCTATGGGAAGCTGAGAAAAATGACTTCAATAATTACTGATTTCTGACAGCTGAGAGAGACTGTTATGGATATCGAGGAGGAGGAGGCCGGGAATAGAAAGTTTTACGGCCAGAACAGAAGGAATATTGGGGGACCTTCAGGGACTATGCCTGCTACTGCTGAGGTCACTGCCATTAAGAACAGACGATTTTCTAACCTTGGTAAGCCTCTTTCAAAGGTGTTTGAAAAGCTGAAGGCGCAGGGACTCTTAAAACCTTTGGAACCTAGGCCCATTCCAAATCCTGTGCCACCTCACATGAACTTAAACATATACTGTTACTTCCACCAAGAAAAAGGCCATGACACCGATAACTGCGCCCGCCTCAGACATGAAATTCAAAACCTCATTGATGCCCATACGATTCCCGATCCAGAAAAAGAACAACCCAACACACACAGAAACCCTGTACCAAATTACCACTCCATCCCACCACCATGATCAACTTTGGCTTGCCTAAAACCTTTGTCCTCCAAACCCTCAACCACCAAGCTTCTCACATGGGGATAAGGGATAAAAATGATGAAGAACCAGAGGCTGAGGAAGAAGGCACTGCTGTTTCTCCTAGTTTATCTTGCATTTTTAATAAAAAACATTGATTTTGTTTGCTTGTTCGAACCTTTTCTCAACAATAATAAAGAAGTTCATTCGCTTACTTGCCTGAATCTCCACTTCTCAACTTGCAACATGAGTGTATTTGATAAAAGCATCCAATCTTGGTACTATGATACTCAGAACATAGGGAATCCTTAGAAGAAGCAAGCAGAAAAGATAAGTTAGCCATTCTGAAATTGGGAAATGAAGACAGTGAGACTGTTAAACTTAGAAATAAACGGGTTCACAGAACAAATCAGTGTAGACAGATTGAAGTGGTACTTTGCCTAAGGGACAGAAGACTGAAAAGTCACTCGCAGAAGACCTAACCCAACGGGATAAGGAGAATTCATGCATGCATGCATACATATAACCCATTATTGCATTCTTTTTTGTGTTTTGTTTTTTGTGTTCACAGGTTTCGAAGACAGAAAAGTGAAAGCGACAAAGACAAGCCAGTCAGAAATAGCAAAAGCACTGTATTGAATTCGGGTAGAAATCCTTGGGCTGCGGTCCACATCGGTATTAAGATTCAGATAATGATTTGAGGGTTGAGGCCCACCTTGGGTTTGAGTTTCGGGAATGGATCCCGGGGCGAAGCCCACATTGTCAGCAGCAGAAAGGAAGAATTCCTTTGAGTGAGTGAAAAAAAAAAAAAGAGAAAAAGAAAAAGAGAGAGAGAGAAGTCTTTGGTAATTCGACATATGTCCGGTGATGACATTGTGTGTTGTAGGGAGAAGCCTTAGAAACGATAAGTGTGAGACGTGCTCTTATCCGATATTCTGAATGGATTGATCTCAATTAGACTCAAGAAGCACTTGATAAAGGTATCTTGACGGTAGAAGCCTGAGCAGTTGATAAGATGACTAGTCGAAGAGATGATGGATCGGTGAATGACCGTACGCCTGGATGTCCACCTTGATTTTCTTACGCTACGATACATGATATTGTTGGAAATATAGAAAGAAAAGTCTCTACAATGAAAAGAAAAGAAATAGACCACCTATAACCGATAAGCGTGAAGCTACCCATGGGCGAGTATTAGGACCACCATGAGGAGAAATGCTACCTTAAAGGGTAGGTGTGTCAGAGAAAGAAAGAGAAAAAAAAAGGGGGTTCCAAATGAAAAGAGAGAGATGATGTAATAAAAGAAGACCGTATCATGTTGAGTATGCCGAAGTAATCACAGAACGTGACCCAGACATCCAGGTTGGTTAGACCCATCGGTCCGACTCTCCGAAGCGAAATAATCGAGTTGGCTAACTTAAAGAACAAGCTGTGAAAGAGCCGTGGCACACACACACTAAGGGTCTAGTTCAGATCACCCATTCAGATAATTGGATGCGAGTATGACGAGTACTTTGAAGGTTCTTTGGTTTTGACGCGAAGCATTCTTTGAGGGCAAAAATATGTCTAACTGTCAAGATTATCTCATGGGAGGTAATACAATGTGTGAGATAGAATAGCCATATCAGCTTAGGGGCGGGGCCCCGCATCAGTATCAGTTTGAGGGCGAGGCCCACATTAGCATCAGTGACAGACTTGCCGGGTATGGCACTCTAGGGGCGAGGCCCACATTGGTTAAGCATCGATTTCTACCGGGTATGGCATTCTGGGGGCGAGGCCCACATCAATTCAGCATCAGTTTCTGCCGGGTATGGAATTCTGGGGGCGAGGCCCACATTAGTTCAGTATCAGTTTCTGCCGGGTATGGCATACTGGGGGTAAGGCCCACATCAGCATCAGATCGAGAGCGAGGCCCATATCAGTTCGGGCACAAGGGCCAGTGGAATAAAGCCCACCTTCAAAACAGCTGGGAATAAAGCCCACATTCAACATAGTTCAGGAAGAAAGCCTATATTCAGCTCAGCTCGAGAATAAAGCCCACATTCGGTACAGTTCAGGAATAAAGCTTGCATCCAGTTCAGTTCAGGAAGAAAGCCTGCATTCAGCTCAGTACGGGAATAAAGCCCACATTCAGTACAGTTCGGGAATAAAGCCCACATTCAGTACAATTCAAGAAGAAAGCCTACGACCAGCAAACTCGGGAATAAAGCCCACATTCAGTACAGTTCAGGAAGAAAGCCTGCATTTAGCTCAGTTCATGGAATAAAGCCCACATTCAGTACAGTTCGGGAATAAAGCCTACATCCAATATAGTTCGGGAATAAAGCCCACATTCAGTATAGTTCGGGAATAAAGCCCACATTCAGTATAGTTCGGGGACAAAGCCCACAGTTAACACAGTCAGGGAACAAAGCTCGGTCTCTACAAAAATTTGGGAACAAAGCCCAGGGGAATATAGCCCTATCTCAATGCAGTTCGGGAATAAAGCCCACAGTCCAAACAATCAGGGAATAAAGCCCTATCTATACACAGTCAGTAGTTCGAGAATAAAGCTCGGGAGGAATAAAGCTTCATCTCAACACAGTTCGGGAACAAAGCTTGGGGGAATAAAGCCTCATCTCAACAGTTCGGGAATAACGCTCGAGGAATAAAGCCTCATCTACACCGTTCGGGAATAAAGCTCGGAAGGAATAAAGCCTCATCTCAACAATTCAGGAATGAAGCTCGAGGAATAAAGCCTCATCTACACAGTTCGGGAATAAAGCTCAGGAGGAATAAAGCCTCATCTCAACACAATTCGGGAACGAAGCTCGGAGGAATAAAGCCTCATCTCAATAGTTCGGGAATAAAGCTCGGGGGAATAAAGCCATATCTATACACAGTCAGCAGTTCGGGAATCAAGCTCGGGAGGAATAAAGCCTCATCTCAACAGTTCGGGAATGGACTTCATCACACCATATCACAGCAACACTCCGGGAGAGGAGATCGGTTCGGGAATAGACCACAGCACGGTGGCAGTTCGGGAATGGACTTCATCACACCATATCACAGCAACACTCTGGGAATGGAGATCGGTTCGGGGATGGACCATGGGTCGAAGCACCTCAACATCAAATCAACACAACACAGCATGGCAAGTCAAGTGGCAGCTGGCGAGCCAGGTAAGTAAAAATGCATTGCCGTACTTTGATAGGATTGTCATTGTCACACACTGCAAAAGTCCCATCAAAGTGGGGGCGACTGTAGGCATTGCATTTTTACACATTAGCCCAATGATGAGTCTCGTATGGAGGCAACTACCTCTTTAGTCATGAAAGTCACGGGAAACGGACGTTGGAAGGGTAAAAGTTGGAAAATGGAATTTTTGTTGGATTTAACCTCGTTGTTTAGCTTCGGTTGCTTGTTGGACTTCCGTTTCAAAGCTTATCTTAGGCCCAAAACCCAAACCAAACCCAAACAAAATCCAAAATAACCAAGTCAAACCAAAACCACATACCCAAGGAGAGTGATTCACGCCCATGCCCTCTTTATTTAGGTATATGCACATTTATCACATGCTAAAATCTTGTAAAATCCTTACCTAAATAAAAGAAATCAAATCAAATCCCTACCAAATCAAATCCAATCACAAATCCAAATTAGGAGATCCATTCCTTGTTAGACACCAATTAGGAGATTCTTTCCTAGTCAAATTAGGAAAGTCTTCTCTCTTTGCCTATAAAAAGAGGCCTTCACCCCCCATTCAAAACCTAGCTCATATACGTCCCCAAGCACGTCCCAAACACTTTCTCAAGCCTCCTTGCACGTCCAAAAACCTCCTTGAAGCCTACATTGCCGAATCATTAAACCTAAGCACCCTCCATTGCCGCATCTTTCATCCTTCACCAACACCCTTCACGCCTAAGCCCCTTTCACTGCCCTCCATTGCCGAATTTTAGCCACCATTCACAGCCCTAAAACACACCAAAATAAGCCTCAAATAAAGCCCTAAAGTCGCACTAAACACTCTCCAAACACAGCCCCATTCGCAGCCCCAAAACAGTCCCCAAAAACGCCCCCACTGCACCTTGAACTGCCGCATCTTCACCTTCTGTTCTGGTCAGTTTTGGCTGCGACTTTAGCCAGAAAAACAGCCCTAAAATCACCTAGAAAACCCCTCAAAAATCTCCATAAATTTTCCCTAAAAAACCATTAAAAACGCAACCCCCTAAGCCACCAAAATCACCCAAAACAGTCCACAAATCGACCAAAACAGCGACCTGAAACGGAACAGCGAAACAGCAGCAAAACGGACTCAAAACAGCAGCCCAAGCATCAAAACAACGAGGGAAAACATTGAGTAGACGAATTGGAAAAGCATTGGATCAATCTCCCTTCCAACGGACGTGTAACGCCCTTTCTTAGACGACAAAAGAGGTTAGACCTGAGGGCACCTTTTTACTTATCTTCTTTATCTTTGTTTTATTTATTTTGATATATAATTGCATGAGAGTCGTTTGAAGCATGATGTGATTGTTGGATGAGCGGGATATGTGTTCACTTTTGTGGTATATCAGATGGAAACCCGGACGTAAATTCCATAGCCGATTTCGAATGGACGGTAGTATGGTCTGCACTCGGGATACAATGCCACGTACCACTTAAGATACACATATCTCGTCTCATCCAAATTTGTATTTCAGCATGTTATAGTCTTTAGGTTATTCGTTTATTATTTAAAGCATGGTATAATTTAGTTGTTATTTATTTGTTAAAGCATATTTAGGTTGTTCCTTATGCGTATTATTAGTTTATGATGTGTTAGGATAATGATTTATACATGTTGATTTAATGGTTCAATATGCTCGTTGTGTTGCATTGCGTGGAATTATTTGGATGAAAGCATGTTAGATCTAAGTTCCCTTGAGCATGATTATTGAGTAGACTTGGTTAGTTCATTGCACAAATTATATCATCACAAGTGACATAAGTAAGGGACCATTCCGAACCCAACGGTTTGAGGTCTTCCCTTGCAAGGGGTGAGTGCGGCCTTAAATTTTTGTCCCGGTTCACACCGGGTGGCGACTCCATGTTATTACGTACTCCCAACTAGGCCGCGAGCCTAGAAGAGCGTCGCCCAGGTTCTGTTGTCTACAATAACTAAAAATAAAGGATAATAAATAAAAGGGGTGCCCTCAGCTCTAACCTCTTTTGTCTTCTCTCGAAAATGCAGTATTCGGTTGTCGGAAGGGTTGATGCTTTGCAACTCCTCCGGTTTACTGGTTCAACATTTTCCTTTGATGTTTCGCTGTTTAGGCCGCTATTTTTTACTCCGTTTCACTGCGGTTTCTGGTAAGTTTTGGTGGTGATATAAAGCAGTTTGTGGGTGTAGTTTTTTGGTGTTTTCAATGACTGTTTTAGTGGATATTTTACGTGAATATGAGGGCAGTTTTTAGGGGGGCAACGCGTGGCTTATATATGCGTGAGTTGAAGCTAATGGCGTGAAGTTAGTGGCTAAGTGAGAGGCTGTTACACGTACAATGGGGTTGATTTTTCAGGCCGTTTTAGACGATGTGGGATTGATTTTGAGGGGCCCTGGCTGCGTGAAGTGCTAGCAATATGTGAGGGATGTTGGCGTGTATTGGAGGGTGCAGGTGTGAGGGTAATATGCATTGCTGTCTGATTGTGACTCGGTGCCAGGTGTGTATGTTAGTGTGAGTGGTTTGAGGGCTGGGGAGTAGGCAGGTGGCGTTAGGCTTTTGTTGTTTTAGGCGTGAAGTAGTCTAGGCTTTGAGGGGTGTTTCTTAATCGATGTGGGACTAAGGGAGAGAGAGGCTTGGCGTGTGATGGGCGTGAACAAGGGAGCTAAGAGTTTAGTGTTTGTAGGCTATTGTTGTATTTAGTTGATGTGGGATGTGAAGTAGGGCTGATGGGCTGTTGTTTTAGGCGTGAAGGGGTTGGTTTCAAGGAGGCTACTTGCGTGAACTAGGGAGTGGTCTTCAGGGGCTGCCAGGCATGAATGTAGGGCTGATTTTAGGGGCTGTTGGCGTGTATGGAGGGCTGGTTTTAGGGGCTGCTGGGAGTGAATGGAGTGATGATTTTAGAGGGCTGTTGGCGTATATGGAGGGCTGGTTTTAGGGGCTGCTGGGCGTGAATGGAGGGCTTGTTCCGGGGGGCTGTTGGCGTGTATGGAGGGCTTTGGGCGTGGGTCACTGCTGACTGAGTCACGGCAATGGAGAGGAGTTTGGGAGGCTTTAGGCGTGAGTGCTTAGAGAGGAAAAAAAGTCTTATATGTTGTATATGTGCAAGGGTGTGTTGCGTGAAAACAGGGCTCGGTTGAGGGTTACGTGAGGGGCGTGTTGAAGGCTTGGTTGAGGGTTGTTATTAGGCGAGATTTTTGTTGTTGTCTATGTGTCCCCTTAATGGTTGATTTTGGTGTCTTTTTATAGGAGAGGGTTGAGGTCACTATGCATGAATTGGTGGCTTTCATTATGCATGAATTAATAGCTTTCATTATGCATGAATTGGTGGCTTTTGTTGGGCATGAATTAGGGAGGGATTGGTGGCTTTGTGTGCATTTGTTGTTTGTTCACGTGGGTGGCATGAAGAGAGGGGTGATTTGTTTATCTGTTGCTTGACTTTTGTTGTTCACGTGGGGTTTGTGTTTGTGTATTGTTTATTTACTTTGTTGAATTTGTTTATGTTTTTGTTGAATTTATGTGTGTGTTCACGTGTAGAGGGGCATGGTTTATTTAATAGGTTTGTCTTGTTTGTGAATTGTCTTGTTTGACTTATATGGTTATTTAATTTAGGTTTTGTCCTGTTGTGTTTGTTTGTGTTTTATTTATTTATTGAATTTGTTTTGTGTTTGTGATTTTGGACGTGAGGTGCTTTATATTTAGGGTTTGAATTTGATCCATATTTGGTGGGCCTGGTGTATGGTTTGGGGCGAGGATAAATTTGAAACGGAGGTCCAACGAGCAAACCCGAAGCTAAACAAGTGAATTAAATCCAAAAAAATGTCAATTCTTGACTCTTCCCTTCAGACGTCCGTTTCTCGCGACTTTCGTAACTTAAAAGGTAGTGCCTCCGCACAAGGCTCATCATCGGGACTTACATGCAAAAATGCTGTGCCTACAATTTTTTTAACAGATGTTATAAGAATGTCATTTCCATCTATATCCAGACCTATATGATCTCATCATACAAGGTACCTCCATTCTCATGTCTCTTCATGGACGATCCCGATTAAGGTCGCCATACAAATATAGAATGGACCGCAACGATAGATAAACCACAAAAAAAGTACCCACTTTGTTTGCTCTCTATGGACTATTTAAGATTACTAACTTCAGACTTAAATCCTCTTATGTATGACACTCATACACTAAGTCTGAAGGTACATAAGTAATCTATGGTAATCAAATAATTTATAATATGCGAAATTAAAACAAACACTTTGATAAATGAATAATGCATCATTTTATTTCAAAACAGATAAAACCGTCTACATTATATGTAGCTCTATGGCATACATCCCAACAATCTCCCACTTGCACTAGAGCAAATGGGACATGTCTTGTAATCCTAGACTATCTAGGCGACCTTCAAACATTTTAGCCGACAAGCTCTTTGTAAACGGATCAGCCAGGTTTCTATGAATTTCCTCTCTATATGATTTCCCCACTTGTGGCTTATTGGTTCTTTGAATTTACCACCGCACCACTATTATCGCAATAAAGTGTGAGTGGTCTATCCATATATGGAACAACTTCCAGATCTCCCAAGAATTTACGGACCCATACTGCTTCCTTAGTTGCTTCACAAGCTGCTACATATTCAGTCACCATGGTGGAGTCAAAAATGGAAGATTGCTTCATGCTACGCCATACTATAGCCCCACCACCTAGGGTAAAAACTGATCCAGATGTTGATTTCCTAGAATCGAAATCTGTTTGAAAATCAGAGTCCATATATCCGCTTAGGATTATATCCTCACCGGAATATACAGGCATATAATCTCTCGTTCTCTTAAGATACTTGAGAATGTGTTTCATAGCCACCCAGTGATCCAATCCTGTGTTCGACTGAAACCTACTAAATACTCCCACTGTAAAACAGATGTCCAGTCTCGTGCAAAACATAGCATAAATGAGACTACCAACTACTGAGGTATATGGGATATGTCTCATTTCCTTAATATCTTGAGGTGTCTTAGGAGACTGTTCCTTTGAAAAATGAATTCCATGCCGATAAGGCAGATTGCCTTTCTTGGAATTCTGCATCCCAAATCGCACAAAGATCTTGTCGATATAGGATACCTGAGACATAACTAACAGTCATTTCTTGCGATCCTAAAATATCTGAATCCCAAGAACATAACTGTCCTCTCCCAAATCTTTCATTTGAATTGGTTAGCTAGCCAGGTTTTCACGTCTGATAATATCTTCATATCATTCCCAATGAGTAAAATATCATCGACGTATAAAACAAGAACAACCATCTTCCCGTCAATGATGGGCTTGTATACACAAGGCTCATCAATATTTTGCTCAAAATCATAAGACTTGATCATGGTATCAAATCTTATATTCCAAGATCGAGATGGCTACTTAAGTCCATAAATTGACCTTTGCAGCATGGAAACCTTTTGCTCTTAACCTTGGGCTATGAACCCCTCTGGTTATACCAAATAGATACTCTCATCAAGATTGTCATTCAAGAATGCAGTCTTGACGTCTATTTGCCAAATTTCATAGTCATAATATGCGACAATGGATAGAAGAGTACAGATGGGTTTGAGCATGGCTACTTGTTGGTTTCTATAATGTGTCCCAAGGAAAGATTAAGCATTTGAAATACAACAATGAATATATATATTAAAAATGAAGTATGGCAGAATCATACTTACAATGCTTTAGTGATGAAGAAAATCAAACCAAAATGGAAGCTCCAAGGTTGGGATGATTCGGCCAAGATGAGAAGAGGTGGAAAGCTCCAAACTTTGTGTATTCCAAGCTCTTTGATGGTTTCCCTATCACCTCTTTTGATCCCTTGAAGGTGCTAGCCTTGTGTGTGAATATATGTTCCAAACAACCACAATTTCTTCAAGTTTTTTTGCAACAAAAATGAAGAAATGGAGAGCCCAAAACTGTTTCAGGTTTCGGCAATTTGAGAGAGAGAAGAGAGTTTTGTGTAATTGAATTTTTGTTACCAAAAATCAATTTATATTTATGCCATAATATTTATTAAATTAATAATAAACTTATGACACAAACCATGCAATGGCTTAGAGTGTCAAACACTCAAACTCCATGCAAAACAATTGAGTGTATTGTACACTATCACCATGCAATGCATTATCAATAAAATAATGCATATAATGACATGTGTCATGTGGGCCCCACACGTTTCCAAATGAAAGTGGGCCCACGTGCACTCACGCGTTCGGGTTCGATATTTCCGAAATACCGAACTTACGTCGCGACGTTAATTAAATCGAATTTAAATAAATAATTGCGCCTAGCGAAATTATTATTTACGTCGCTAACGAATTAATTCTAAATTAACTCGTATGCCCGAATCAAATCTAATTTTAATTTCGCGTCGAAATCGAATTTCGATTATTATATCGAATATAATAATTTTATCGATTAATTCTAAATTAATCGTTCTCTCTCTAAATAAGGCACTTTATCCGAGATAAAGTTTCTCCGCCAATTAATCCAAGATTAATTAAGTCCGAATCAAATATCATAGGTGAATCTTCAGGAAGCGACCCAAGAGATCTCCGGATATGTTGGCAGTAAATACGGTCGTCGGATAATCCGAACACGCACGTACCTCGTACTACGTTCTTACCGATTCACAAGACAAGGTTGGCTTCTAGCAAAGCGCCATGCCTACCCAATTCTCCAGAAATATTCTTATAGGAATAAAGATCTATATCAAGCGTAGTATACCGTAGTATTGCGTACATCGATCCAGTATCGGACGATCACATGTTAGGCCTGGGGCTGGAGATGTGTCTGCCCCGTACGAAACATATATCGGACATCAAGCAACCAGTCTCTTTAAATCGGACAATCCTGACCTGGTCATATTGCCCCGACGGTTGCAACCTTTTATAGAGTACTAGTTCTGTGTCCTGCGTGATCATCACCTCCATATGTCTGAAGTGATACTTCCATCTCGACATCACATCCAATACACTACGATTCTCGAAAAACCCAGAAGAGGTGTACACAGAACCGGTTAAGGTCCCCAACCACCAAAACCAAAGTTTACCGATTGTCACAAGTACTAGCGATGTAAGTCTCAGGTTAAGACCATATACACCTACCCTGATGCGGCCTCCCATAGACACGCAGACATACTACCAATGGGATTCCGCGGGGTCTATCCAGAGCGAAGCTGTTTTCCGTACCATCGGTAAAACACAACCTCCTATCGCACTTGCATAAGTATCCAATACTTAAATATATGAGAACTATGCCGTTGTGCCCTCACAACGTGCACAAGCGCAATACTAGTTTATTCCGCATATCGATGTCCGATCTCGATAATACTCCGACTAGGGATATTTATGATTAAAACCTTTATGGATTGATACTGTCTCATATCATCTCAATCCGGTATTAATCATATGGACTTTCGCCATTTATATATCAAAGTAAATAATATTACAAAACGGTAAAAGGCAATTTCATTACTACATAGTTAATTTTGTACAATAATACAATATCATTTACAAATAGTGACGCTATGGGACATAATGTCTAACAATCTCCCACTTGGCCTATAGCCAGTCACTCAAGCATCTAATACCCGAACTATGTATGTGTCGTTCAAAAACTTGCTGAAGAACAGCCTTCGTCAGCGGATCTGCAATGTTGTCATCTGATGTGACCTTCTTGACCTTTACAATCGCCACGATGTATAATCTCCCGAATCAGATGGTAACGTCGAAGAACATGCTTGGACCGTTGATGAGACCTTGGTTCCTTAGCCTGCGCTATAGCCCCGTTATTGTCACAATACAATGGAACGGGCTCAGCTGCTAACGGAACTACTCCTAATCCGATTAGGAACTTTCGGATCCAACTGCCTCCTTTGCTGCTTCAGATGCAGCGATGTACTCCGCTTCTGTTGTTGAATCGGCAACAGTATCTTGCTTGGAAGATTTCCAGCTCACTGCTCCGTTATTCAAACAAAAAATGTACCCGGATTGTGACTTGTAGTCATCCTTGTCGGTTTGGAAACTTGCATCGGTATACCCAGATACCGCAAGTTCTCCTCCTCCATAAATTAAGAAAGCATCCTTAGTTCGTTTAAGATACTTAAGGATATTCTTAACTGCTGTCCAGTGACCTTCACCTTGATCGGCCTGATAGCGACTGCACATGCTCAAAGCATATGAGACATCAGGTCGTGTACATATCATGGCATACATGATCGATCCGACTGCCGAGGCGAACGGTATCTGACTCATGTTGTCTCTCTCTCTCCCTGAGTCTTAGGACACATGTCTTTAGACAGAGAGGTACCACGTACCATTGGAACCAATCCCCTCTTGGATTGTTCCATGTTGAATCGCTTCAACACTTTATCAATGTATGTACTCTGGGAGAGTCCAAGCAGCTTTCTAGATCTATCCCGGTAGATCTTTATTCCAAGAATAAAGGCTGCTTCTCCCAGATCTTTCATGGAGAATTTTAATGAAAGCCAAGCTTTCACCGACGTTAGCATGGGAATGTCATTGCCTATAAGCAATACGTCATTGACATAAAGGACAATAAAAGTAAGTGCTCTCCCACTAACCTTCTTGTATACACAAGGGTCATCTGCGTTTTGCACAAAATCATATTCTTTTTTGATCTCATCAAAACGCTGATTCCATGACCGTGATGCTTGCTTCAATCCATAAATGGATCGATTTAACTTACAAACCTTGTTTGCAAGTCTAGGTACGATAAAACCGTCAGGCTGTTGCATATAAACATCCTCCAAAAGGTTTCCGTTAAGGAAAGCGGTTTTAACGTCCATCTGCCATATCTCGAACGAATGGATTTAATCATGGCAACGGGTGAGAAGGTTTCGTCATAATCAATACCATATTGTTGACGATACCCCTTCGCTACAAGCCTAGCTTTGTACGTTTGAACGTTGCCATCCATGTCGGTCTTCTTCTTGAAGATCCATCTGCATCCAATAGGCTTTACGCCTTCTGGTGCATCAACCAGTGTCCAAACTTGGTTGGCGTACATGGAATCCATCTCGGACTTCATGGCTTCTTGCCATAAAGCGGAATCGATATTTTGTATCGCTTCCTCATACGTAGCCGGCTCATTATCCTCAATAGATTAATATCTACATGAGGTGAGATCAGGAACCCATACCTCTCAGGTACTGTTCTGACTCTCTCCGACCTACGCGGTCCTTGTGTATGTGAAGTTTGTGGTACAGACTCATCCCGGACGGTCTGTTCTTGTTCCGTCGTTGATTCATTGCCAGGAACAGTATCACTACGATCTTCATCGAGTTCTACTTTCCTCCCACTTACCACTGCATTTATAAAATCCTTTTCAAAAAAAATGCTTGTAGAGCAACAAATACTTTGTTCTCTTGTGGGTGATAGAAGTAATATCCTTTGGTTTCCCTAGGATATCCTACGAAAAGGCATTTATAGATTTGGGTTCAAGTTTGGTACCTTCCAAACGTTTAACATATGCCCAGCATCCCCAAATCTTCAGGAAAGAGAAACCTGGTTTCCTTCCTGTCCATAGCTCATATGGAGTCTGTTCAACAGACTTCGACGGTACCTTATTCAAAATAAGTATAGCACACTGTTTAATGCGTATCCCCAGAAGGATATTGGTAGCTCAGTGCGACTCATCATTGACCTTACCATGTCCAACAATGTGCGGTTTCTCCGTTCGGACACACCGTTTAATTGCGGTGTTCCAGGAGGAGTCCACTGTGAAAGAATACCATATTCTTTTAAGTAATCTTGAAACTCATAACTTAAGTATTCGCCACCACGGTCTGACCGTAATGTCTTAATACTCTTCCCTGTTTGTTTCTCCACTTCGTGTCGAAACTCTTTGAATTTCTCAAAAGTTTCCGACTTGTGTCTCATAAGATACACTTAACCGTAACGAGATGCATCATCTGTGAAGGTTACGAAGTAGTGAAATCCACCTCTAGCCTGGCTAGACATGGGCCCGCATACGTCAGTATGAACGAGAGCCAACAGTTCTGTGGCACGTTCACCTTTACCGCTAAAAGGTGATTTAGGCATTTTGCCTAAAAGACAAGATTCGCAGACGTCATATGAATTGGGATCAAATTCGTCCAAGTACCCACTCTTCGAAAGTGTGGATATGCGAGTCTTGTTGATGTGTCCTAGACGACAATGCCACATATAAGCTTCATCTCTTTTAGATCTCCTTTTGAGCCTTTTGTTTGTCATTTTAGGAGATTCATTTATATTCAAAATATAAAGACCGTTATTTGCAACAGCTGTGCAAATTTCTGCATCATTTTTATATAAATAACACCCAGTGTTTCTGAATACAAAAGTGTAACCCTGCTGGGTTAACAAGGATACAGATATAATATTCCTAGTTAAACTAGGTACAAAATAACAGTTCAAAAGTTTAAGTACATGCCCTGAGGGCAGTTCTAAAACAAAAGTCCCTACGGCCAAAACAGCAACATGGTGTTCCGTTTCCGACCCGTAGATCCATCTCCCCCGATGCCAGCACCCTGCTATTCTGCAGATCCTGCACATCAGTACAAATATGAGCACCACAACCAGAATCAAAAATCCAATTTTTAAAACTAGAAGTATTCATATTTATCTCAATAACAAACATACCAGAGGCGATAGCCTTGCCATCCTTGATATCCTCCCTCTGCCCTTTGCCCATTCGGCAGTCACGTTTCCAGTGACCCCTCTTGCCGCAGTTGAGGTAGATGTCGCGAGATTTGTCCTTTGGCTTCCTAGAAGCTGTCAACTTGCTTGCCTTTGCCCTTGTTCTTGAACTTCTTCTTCCTCGCACCTCCAATTGCCTTGGGCCCAGCCCTTGGCGCATGAGAGGTCGATGCAAAATGCGCCTCGCGCTTGCTCCCCTTTAGGAGTTCCCTTTCGGACTCCTTCAGTACGGACAACACTCTCCAAGAGTGTCGTCAGTATCCATCAACTTATAGTTGATGATGATTTGTTTCCAAGTATCGGTAGCGATTGTAATAGCATATCAATCGTCAGCTCTGCCTCCAAGACAATGCCCATCTTGGCTAACTCATCTATGTTAGCGATCATTGAGTCCCGTGGACCTCAACTGATGCGCCGTCTGTCATCCGGGAGCGGAAGAGTTTCCTTACTAGCTCGTACCTCTCCATCCGCTTGTTGGTGCGGTGGAGATCACGCAATCTTGCCATCATGTTATAGGGATCCAAGTCCCTGTTCTGGCGTCTGAAATGCTGAGTCATTGCAGCTAGCATAACTGACTGAGCTTGGTCACAATCGTCACTATGAGTCTTCCATAACTCTAGCTCCAGTGGCTCAGTGGGTTTAGGCGGGAGAGGTCTCTGAATAGTATACAGTACCTCTCA
>SKCR01003012.1:0-17108 GCA_019454045.1 Zanthoxylum bungeanum | reverse complement strand
AAGAATCAGAACAACGTTCAAACGTTGAGACAATCGAACCTAGACGTAGCAAAAGAGCTAGAACGTCTAAGTCGTTTGGTCCCGATTTTCAACATACTTGTTAGAGAATGAGCCTCAAAGCTATAAAGAAGCAATGCCTTCTCCGGAGGCCCCTCTGTGGAAATAGGCTATTAATAGTGAGATTGATTTAATTCTACAAAACCATACTTGGGAGTTGGTTGATCTTCCTCCAGGTTGTAAGCCACTGGGCTACAAATGGATATTCAAAAGGAAGATGAAAACGGATGGATCAATAGATAAATACAAGGCAAGACTTGTCATAAAAGGTTATAGACAAAAGGAAGGCCTTGATTACTTTGACACATATTCACCAGTGACTCGTATCACATCGATAAGAATATTCATAGCCATAGCAGCTATATTTGGTCTTGAAATACATCAAATTGATGTAAAGACTGCATTCTTGAATGGTGAATTGGATGAAGAGATTTACATGGAACAATTAGAAGGGTTTAATATTCCTGGACAAGAACAGACGGTGTGTAAACTTGTAAAATCCTTGTATGGATTAAAACAAGTACCTAAACAATGACATGAGAAATTTGACAAAGAAATATTTACAATTGGGTTTAAAACCAATGAATGTGATAAGTGTGTATACACCAAATCAACTCAAAAATGATATGTCATTGTGTGTCTCTATGTAGACGATATGCTGATAATTGGTAGTAATCATGAAATGATTCAGTCTATAAAAAACGTGTTATCCAGTAATTTTGATATGAAAGATTTGGGAGTAGCTGGTGTGATCCTAGGAATTAAGATTTCTAGGACATCAGACGAATATATTTTATCTCAGACTCATTATATTGAGAAGATTCTTGAGAAATATATCAAAGAGGATCTAAATGTGGCTATAACCCTTGTGGACATAACTCTTCATCTATCAAAGAATACTGGTTCAAGCGTATCGCAATTAGAGTATTCGATAATCATCAGAAGTATGATGTATCTCACGAATTGCACACGACCTGATATCACTCAAGCTGTGAACAGGCTTAGCAGATATACGAGCAATCCAGGTCATAACCATTGGAAAGCCATAGTAAGAGTTTTGAGGTATCTGAGAGAAACTTCAAAATATGGGCTACATTACGAGAGATATCCTGCTGTTCTAGAGAGATACATCGATGCTAACTGGATATCTGATACAGTGGATTCCAAATCTACGAATGGATTTGTTTTCACACTTGGTAGTGCAGCCGTGTCATGGAAAATCCTCGAGGCAAACATGTATTGCATGGTCTACTATAGAATCAGAGTTCATAGCCTTAGAAAAAATAGCGGAAGAAACAGAATGACTTAGAAACTTCCTAGAGGATATTCCTAGTTGGCCCAAATCAGTGCCAGCGATTAGCATACATTGTGATAGCCAATCAGCTATTGGGAGAGCCCAAAATACAATGTATAATGATAAGTCTTGACACATACGTCAGAGACATAATACCATACGTCAACTGCTCTCAAGTGGCATAATATCGATCGATTATGTTAAGTCGAAGGAAAATCTAGCAGATCCACTAACTAAAGGTTTACCTCGAGAGCAAGTTGAGAAGTCATCGAAGGGAATTGGCTTGAAGCCTATAATCTAAGAATTGTCACTATGGAAACCCAACCTAGCTGACTGGAGATCCCAAGATCTAGGTTCAAAAGGGACAACAGAAACTTTGTGCATTTCAAAACAAGCGCTGAAGAGTTTTGTACTCTTTTCCATTCCGATAATGACGAAGAGTGTTGTCTGTCAAGGTTAGGATAAGCTAAGGCTTTTAATGATCACTATATTATGAGATGAGTCCTAATGGGGGTAAAGGCAGATTACCTCTTCATAGTAGATTACCTATTTCAAGTAAGAAGTGAGGCCGCTTCCATGGGAACTTTTAAAGGCGGATTACCCTAAAGTTCTTGATGAATCCATGACCGTTGTTCAAGGCCGAAATGAACACAACCGTAGAACGGGAAATGGTCGAATTAAAGTTGTGTGTTGGCAATTGTCTTGGTTTACACCAACGACAGAACAGTTCAAGACTATGGGTCACTGGTTTGCAAGTAAATCCGATTGTCATTCACTAGGAAAGGTTCAAGGCGAAAGCTACCTATTTCGATACAGCTTTAGTTCACGGAAAACTCTCTCAAGTGTCTGCATGAATATTTAGAGAATTATGGGGGATTGTAGAAAATTCTCTAATTATTGTGATTGGATGGAGGAGAGACATGTCCCTTGGATGGTACCCCAAGGGGACATGTCCTCCAATTTGTAAGAATGCTCTTAAAACCCAAGTGGTGCATGGTAGGGGTATAACCCTTGAAAGTGTTACACCCCAAACCAAAGGGTGCCCTTAATGCACCCTTCCATGTCTATTTAAAGAGGGTTGTAGTTCATTCTTTAGATCGAGAGGGAAAAAAAATACTTGAGCCTCATAATTTCGGTTTTTACCAAAGAGAGTTGTCCATCATTTCTTAGTTCAATATCTTCTTAAGGAGTGCCCCTTAGAGAAGATGAATCCAAGTTATCCTGGGAGAACGTTAGCCACAGAACCCGTAGAGCACCGAGACGGGGCTAATAAGTTCTTAAGGAAAGAGATTTATCTGGAATTGGACTGTAAGAATCGTCATTTTTATCAGGTTTTTCATGTCCTCAAAGTTTATGGTTTATGCATGTTAGTGTAGATCCACTTTTAGTTTATGAATTTGATTGTTTAAAACATGTTTGTTTTATGTTTAATGGCACAAATATACCAACACTAACATGATGTAAATATGTAACACCCTAATATAGATATTAAAATCGTATACCGATGTGAATAAATTATTGAGTTTTGGGTACGTGACCCAACTATCTAGTGGAAATAGGCTAGGGTTCGCAATATTTAGAGGATTGTAATTTAAAAATATCAAAGTAGATCGAAAGTATTTTTTAATGAATTCTGCACGAAAAATGAAAACTTTCGCCGTAAAAATTCGTTGAAAAAACGGACTTAAAATGAAATAATTAGGATATTTTGAAAATTAAATCGATTAGAGAATAACACTAGATACACTAGCAGATATCGTAAATATTAAGCTAATAGCTGTATAATTAAATTAAACACCATGTGTTAAAAATAAATAGTCATATATTATCAGTATAAAAATAAAGTAGTGTTTACATAAAAGTATGAAAAAGTGAAGAAAGGCAGAGTGTCAAGCCGTAGGAAAAAAAAAGGGGAAAATAAAATAAAAGAAGATGAACCCAAGCTAATGCACAACTAGCGAGCAATTTCGACCCCCAATCACGACACCAGGAACATTGATGGAATTGTTGGACAATTATGACCCATAGCGTCATTATTTGTAAAAGACATTGTGTTTTTGTACAAATTAATTACGTAGCAATGGAAATTGCCTTTTATCATTTCGTAATTAGATTACTTAAATGTGTGAATGATGAAAGTCCTTATGATTAGTTCCGGATTGAGATTATATGAGACAGTATCAATCCATGACGGTTTAATCATTAAATATCCCTAGTCGTAGTATTAACGAGACTGGACATCGATAATGTGGAATAGACTAGTATCGCACTTGTGCGTGTTATGGAAGCGTAACAGCATAGTTCTCATATATTTAAGTATTTGATACTTATGCAAGTGTGGTAGAAGGTTGTGTTTTACCGATGGTACGGAAAACAGCTTCGCTCTGGATAGACCCCTCGGAATCCCATTGGTAGTATGACTATGTGTCTATGGGAGTCCGCATCAGGGTAGGTGTATTTGGTCTTAACCTGAGACTTGCATCGCTAGTAATTGCGACAATCAATACGCTTTGGTTTTGGTCGTCCAGGACTTTAACAGGTTCTGTGTACGCCTCTTCTGGGTTTATTGAGAATCGTAGTGTATTGGATGTGATGTCAAGACGGAAGTATCACTTCAGTCATATGGAGATGATGGTCACGCAGGGATATAAAATTGGTTCTCTAAAAGGTTGCAACCGTCGGGATAATATGACTAGGTCATGATTATCCGATAATAAAGAGATTAGTTGCTAGTGATCCGATATATGCTTCATACGGGGCAGACACTATTCCATCCCCAGGCCTTGCATGTGACATCCGATACTGGATCACAATACACAATACTATGTATACTACGCCTGACATAGATTATGTATTACATTAAGAATATTTCTGGAGAATTGGGTAGGCATGGCGCTTTGCTAGAAGCCAACCTTGTCTCGTAAATCGATAAGAACGTAGTACAAGGTACGTATGTGTTCGGATAGTCCGACGACCGAATTTACTGCCAACATATCCAGGGATCTCATAGGTCGCTTCCCGAAGATTCACCGATGACGTATGATTCGAACTTTATTAATCTGAGATTAATAGCGGAGAGACTTTATCTGGGATAAAGTACTATTTGAATAGAGAGAACGATTAATTTGGAATTAATCGATAAAATAATATATTCGATATAGTATACGAAATTGGATTTCGACGCGGAATTAGAATTAGATTTTAATTCGGGCAAACCAGTTAATTTAGAATTAATTCGTCAGCGATGTGAATAGTAATTTTGCTAGGCATGATTATTTAATTAAATTTGATTTAATTACGACGCAACGGAAAACTCGTTAATTCGGAATTAACGAAACCGAGCCCGGAATGTGTTTGCGATGCCACTCCGATTTTGAATCAAGTGCGGCCGCAAGTCACATCGCGAGTCACATCACTCGTCACTTTAGTGATAGATGTCAAGTCACATTTTTGGTGAGTGACATGCAGTCACTATTCACGATGTTGGTTGGTGTGGACATTTAATGCCATTTTGGAGCCAAAATTGGCTTTGACTTTTTGGAAAGGTTATACCAATTTTTGGTAATTGTTTTTCATTATGTTTTTAGAAAACAAATTGCAAACAAAAGAAAACACTCTCTCTCCCAAATCCTTGCCATTGCCGTGACTCTCCAAAGAGGAAAGGAAGCTTGATTTTCTTTCATCTTTTGCTAGCACAAACAAGGAATTGATACAAGGTGTTAGGGAAACCAATCTAAGAGCTTGGGATCCATTTAAAGTTTGGAGCTTGTTCAACATCATCAAAAAAATCAACCTTGGCCATGAGCTTCTACAAGGAGGAAAATTTTTTGTTGATCATCACATCCAAAGCCGTTCAATGTAAGTGTGTTTCCGCCACTCTTCTTTGCGTATTCATTCTATTTCTATGCTTAATATGATCTTAGGATTAACCTAGAAACCCAACAAAGGTATCATTGAGCCATTTTGAGCATGAAATAACTTATGGTAAAATTTGGGTAAATTGAATTTGAGCATGTTTTGACTAAATTACTTGTTTGAGCATGCTTGTATATGGATGACTTGGAGTTATTTATGATCAATTTCATGAAAAATTAATTGGATCAATTTTTCCCCTTTATCTTGGCTTGGCCGAGAGTTTGGTACCCTTATTAGTCATGGTATTTTTTGTTCCTTTGATCATTGGATGACTTGAAACAATTGGGTAATGTTGATTTGAGATTCAATCGGATTGAAAACGAAATCGAACAAATAAAACCCACAAATTCCGTGAGCTATAGAGCATGTAATGAGATGATTTTTTGAATCAATTATGTTGGACATAAGTTGAGGATAATAAGCATGATTAATGGATTAGATTAGTATTTTGGAAATGTTAATTTAATAGATTAATCATGGCTAAACACTTTGGTTTATTAAATTATGAATTTTGGAAAATTGGAATTTAATAAATTGGGCTTGATTTTGAATTGGGCTTGTAATTGTTGTATTTGGGACTTATGGACTTGGTTGGGCCAAGTAGGTTTGGGCCAAATGGATTGGATCCATATTGGGCCTAAATCATTCCATTAAGTCCAAATATAACAAATGGGCTTTAAATGTTTAATTGGGCCTAATGGGCCAAAATTGATTTCTTGGCAAATAAGGGTGATTCCTTACTTGGGCCTTGGTATTTGGGTTTGACCCATATTGACCAAAGCCCATGCCTTATGAAATCAATTGAAAGCCCATTGGACTTTTAATTAAACAACATTGGATGTTAATTGGGCTTTGAGACCCATTTAGATTAGATTTGGAATCTAAGTCGTTAAAGCTCATTAAAAAGTGTAGATATTTAATTTGGAATTAAATAAATGAATTAGTATTGAATACGAATTAAATTAGATTTAAAGAGTAGTTCGATATAATTCAAGAATTTGTACTTTGAGTACTTATTCTCAAACGAGTTGGACTCGCGCAAAATCAAATCATTGTTTGAACATTGGATGATCACTAATATTCAAAGATTAATTAATTTGATTAGATTGATTGAATAACATGCTTGAATGAATACATGGATGTGATGAATAAATAGCGTATATCAGATGGATATTAGAAGGGAAAGGGCAATTTTAGAAATTGTTGTAAATTTAGAATTTATAAATTGGACCTGCGTGTCCAGCCTTCTCTCTTTATTGATTCTTTGTATTCTCTTCTCACCTAATTCCCCTCAATGTTAATGAGGTTTCTATTATTGTATTATGTAATTGGGTAGAAGTAGAATAATGCTAGTCGGGGAGAGGAAAGAGAGTGATTTGTTCTAGGAATAAATTGTTAAATATTCATCCGCATATCGTTATTAATTTACTTTCCGCGCCTTATTATGCTTTTAGAATGCATGCTTAAGGGTAGGGGTGGGCAAAAAAACCGACCGAACCGAACCAAACCGCAATCCGAACCAAACCGGACCGAATTTACGGTTTTTTTTCTAACGGTTCGGTTTGCGGTTCGGATTGGCCCACCCCAAACGGTTTACGGTTCGGTTCAGGAGCTAATCCGAACCGCACCTGTTAAACCGAACCGAACCGTTATAATTAAAAAAAATTATATATTTTTATAAAAAAATTTGTATTTTTCTTTTAATTTTATTCTATATTTTCTTTTTATTAGTATGTTAATACTTTTATTCTTAAATTTGTTGTTAATATATTTATTTGTTAATACTTTTATTTTTCAATTTATTTGTTAATTCTTTTATTATTAAATTTATTGTTTTATGGTAGCATCATTATTCTTGAAAGTAAGATTTTGGATTTGTCTCTTAATTAGAATGATGATAACATCATTATTCAAAGTAATTTTTAAAAAATACAAGAATTAATTATGCCTCATTTTTCAATCCTTTATGGAGTGCATGTGTTCCCTAAAGTCACAGTTTACACCCTAACACTTCATACTATTTGTTGGATAGACTAGTTTTTTTTTTTTTTTTTTCACTTAAGTTGATGAAAAATTGTTTTAAATATAATAATCCGTAAACCGAACCGAACCAATCCGTAAACCGCTGGTTTAAAAAATTTTCAATCCGAACCGAACCGTTATTTAATGGTTTGGTTTGAGAGGTAAAAAATCCGAACCGTAAATTATGGTCTGGTTCGGTTTTTAGTAAAAACCGAACCAAACCGAACCGCGCCCACCCCTACTTAAGGGTGTATGATGAGACCTAACAAAGATAATA
Organism: Zanthoxylum bungeanum; assembly: GCA_019454045.1. Classification (NCBI taxonomy): domain Eukaryota; kingdom Viridiplantae; phylum Streptophyta; class Magnoliopsida; order Sapindales; family Rutaceae; genus Zanthoxylum; species Zanthoxylum bungeanum. The sequence goes on along the minus strand of SKCR01003012.1, from coordinate 9,543 downwards.
AATTGGTTGCCAATTTACGCGAAAAACCCTCAAAACATATTAAACGTTTTCCTTCCATTGAGTGATTCTTACTCAAGATCCAAAATTGGCATTGGTTTGTTGGCCAAAGTCAAGACCTTTGTCAATTGCGGATGTGTTTGAATCATACACCCTTAGCGCTTTCAAATTATTTCGTCAAAATTATTTTATTAGTTTGACTAATATTGTATTATTTTTCTTGTAACAGTTAGACTGTACCCTTACATTCTTAATTGGATAGTTAAACTATCGCAATTAAAATGACTGGAAAGAACAGTGTCCGGGACATCATCATTGGCGATAATGTCTTCAACGGCACTAACTTTTCCGATTGGGACATGAATCTAAGGATAGTCCTTGGATCCGAGAGGCTGCTATATACTATAGAGAGACCTCTTGGGCCTAAGCCCATATCTGATCAGTTGCTCGAGCTAGATCTCTGGAAGACACATAGTGATGACAACGCAACTGCTCAATCTATCATACTTGCTGCTATGACTCAGTAATTCCGTCGACAGAACAAGGGATTGGATCCCTATACCATGTTGGCGAAGTTGAATGATCTACACCGATCTAATTTTAGATCGCAAAGATATGAGTTACAAAAGAAGCTCTTCCGCGCTCGGATGTCGGAGGGTACATCTGTTGAACATCATGTGACACAGATGATTGCCGATATCGAGCAGCTTGGACAAATGGGGATTGTCTTTGAGATAAAGACCTCTATATATTTGATCTTGCAATCTCTCCCCGACACTTGGAGTGGGTTCATCATGAACTATAATATGATGAACCAAAAGCAGACTCTTGGAGAGCTGATGTCCACGCTGCGAGAGGCAAAAAAGGAACTTCTTAAGGGCAAGAAGCGCGAGGCGCACTTCGCTTCTACAACTCGGACTTCGAGGGCTGGGCCCAAGGCGACTATAGGTATTTAGAAGAAGAATAAAAAAAAGGGCAAAGGCAGAGCGTCAAAGGCTTCTGGGAAGCTTAAGGAAAAGTCTCAGGATGTATGCCTCCAGTGCGGGAAGCGAGGTCACTGAAAGCGTGACTGCCGCGAGTACAAGGCGCTCCAGAAAGAGATAAAGACGGGCAAGGCACCGGCCTCAGGTATGTTTGTTATAGAAATAAACATGACTACTTCTAGTTTTAAAAATTGGATTTTTGATTCTGGTTGTGGTACTCTTATTTGTACTGATGTGCAGGATCTGTGGATTTGCAGGAGACTGGCTTCAGGAGAGATTGACCTCCGTGTTGGAAATGGGACACCAGTCGCCGTTTTGGCCGTTGGCACTTTTATTTTAGAACTGCCCTTGGGGCATGTACTTGAACTTACAGACTGTTATTATGTACCTAGTTGGACTATGAATATTATTTCTGTATCTATGTTAGCTCAATGCGGGTACACTTTTGTATTTAGAAACACTGGGTGTTTTATGTATAAAAATGATATAGAAATTTGCACTGCTGTTGTAAATAATGATCTTTATATTTTGAATATAAACCAATCTCAAAATATAACAAACAAAAGGCTTAAAGTAAGTCATAAAGATGAAACTTATATGTGACATTGTCGTCTGGGACACATAAACAAGACTCACATATCCACACTTTCGAAGAGTGGGTACTTGGACGGATTTGATCCAGATTCATATGACGTCTGCGAATCTTGCTTATTAGGTAAAATGCCTAAATAACCTTTTAGCGGTAAAGGTGTACGAACCACCGAACTGTTAGCCTAAGTTCATAGTGATGTTTGTGGGCCCATGTCTAGCTAGGCTAGAGGTGGATATGAATTCTTCGTAACCTTTACGGATGATGCATCACGTTATGGTTATGTGTATCTTATGAGACATAAGTCAAAAACTTTTGAGAAATTCAAAGAGTTTCGACACGAAGTTGAAAAATAGACCGGTAAAAGTATTAAGATATTACGGTCGGACCGTGGTGGCGAATACTTGAGCAATGAGTTTCTTGACTACTTGAAAGAATATGGTATTCTTTCACAGTGGACTCCTCCTGGAACACCGTAATTAAACGGTGTGTCCGAACGGAGAAACTAAACATTGTTAGACATGGTAAGGTCTATGATGAGTCGCACTGAGCTACCTATTTCCTTCTGGGGATATGCATTAAACAGTGCAATACTTATTTTGAATAAGGTTCAGTCAAAGTCTGTTCAACAGACACCATATAGATGCTTGCCATAGCCTCTACCAGCATAGATAAAGGTAACCGTAAGGAAGTCCGACTAGAGTTTATCCTAAGACAGAAGTGAGAGACATTGGAAGCTAGATCACCCAGAAAATGATCAAGGAAGCCTCTGAAGTTAGAAGGAAGAGAACCCAATATAGTCTAAAAATCTAGGCAAATCAGCACAAGGCTTACAATATTAGTAGAAGTCCACAAAATAGACCAAATGTAATAGAATCTACAGATATGCCCAATCCTAGTAGAAATCCGTGAAAGTTTAAAAGGACAGGCCCATGAGAATAGAGACACTCGGGATTTAACAAAAAATACCAGTGCAGACAATAAGATTGGGTGGCAAAGCTGTAGCCTATAGTAAGTGCAGGAAGCAGAGATCTAGGAAGTAGCCCAGAAGAATGAACCACCACTAGTTTTGGTAACACGACTTAAATCCAAGAGATATGATATGGAAACAAGTAAGAATGAAACAGAAAGTGACAAGAGAGTTCAATACGTATAGTGACATAGGTAATGTAGCCTGGAGACAGAAACGATAATGAAGACCTCAGAATAGGTGATAAAAGTTTAGGAACCATAAGACATGAAGTAGTCGACCCAGGTCATGGTGGAACAAATGAAAACTTTTCTTTCTAGTAGCCCCGACTCTAGTAAGTACATAGACACCTAGTCAGACCTAGTTCAGTGGCTTGGGAGACAGCGATACGTAACGCCCCAAAACCACTAGTTTATGCGTATTCGGGACGGCAATACGTGAATCTCCCATGCGTCAGTTTTTCAACAGATTCTCAGATACAAGTTTCTCAGAAACAGATATTCAGAAAGATAGTTTTAAGAAAGAGTTTTCAAGAGAAAGTGTTTTTATAGAATCTCAGAATTTTACAGATAAATAGTAATTTCTAAAAAGGTTTTTCAAAAAAAGAGTTGTTCTCAGATAAGAAGAATGATTTCAGAAAAGATTGTTTCTTTGAAATGATTTTGGTTTTAAAATAATGGAATTTCATAAAGAATTTTAGTTTCCGTTTTTTTAACCTTCCACTCACTAGGTCTTTCAAACAATCTAACCCCCCTCACTCCTAGTTTCTCTGTTTTGCAGGTATAAGCGTGGGACGAGCTCGAGAGGAGGGATACTGATGGCAGCACTAGAGTGTTGAGTCCACCAGGTCAAGTCAAAGGGAGAGAGTTCAGTCAGAGTCAAAGTGAAGTCATGTAATAGTCATTGTATAAAGTTAAAATGTTTATGAATAAAGTTGTAAAGGAAAGTATTATTAGGTATACAATTATCTGTATTGAGCTACATTTCATGTTTCTGAGTCAAGGCAATGGTCCATATGTATGAGTCAGTAATTTGAGATGAGTTTAATTATGATGATCACAGTCAGATAGTCAGAGGCTTAGAGGGATAGGTCAGTCGATTCCATGCCGGTAGCATCTCTTGGAGGGGGATGTTATAATATATGCCCCAGAACTTCATGTAATGTAAACGGTATCATATTTTATAAAATAAAATGATGCATTATTCATTTATCAAAGTGTTTGTTTTAATATCACATATTGTAAATTATCTTGTTTACCTTATATTACTCATGTGCATTCAGACTTAGTGTATGGGTGTCATGCACAAGAGGATTTAAGTCTGAAGTTAGTAATTTAAAATATTCCATAGAGAGCAAACAAAGCAGGTATTTTTTTTATGGTTTATCTATAGCTGCGGTCCATTCTATAATTGTATGGTGACCTTGATCCGGGATCGTCCATGTGGAGACATGATAATAGAGGCACCTTGTATGATGTGATCATATACGACTAGACCCATATAGAAATGAGTTTCTTATAATATACGTTAAATAAAGAAATTCATCTCGATTTACTAAATGGTCATATATGGATTGATCTTAATCCTGAGTGTACCACAAACTCCTATATGGCAGATTATGTCCTTTGATTTACAAAGATGAGGTTGGTGTAGCAATCCCGACCAATAGCTATGTATGCGACATGATTTGATATGTAGCTGTGGATGTTTTACATAGATATAGAATTCACTCATTCTTGCGAGAAGTAGATGAGTATCTTCCTTAAGGTTTGATTCGGTACTTGAATGGTTAGAGCGCTCAAGTCTTTCTATTTCGAATGGAAAGATTAAGATTCATAATGTTTATGAATAAATCGTTCATTAGAGAATCAATGGTTCTTAAGGTAAAAATAATTAGAGGGGTATAACGAATATTATGACCCGACTTTAATTACGAGATAATCATAAAGGGCCAATCCGTATATAATGACTATATCGATGGACACCGACATAGTTCAGCTTAATTTATTTATCTGAGGAATCGAGAGTGCATTTTCGGGTTTTTAGTGGAATAACCCGGAGTTAATATTTCAGAATATTTAATTAAGAGCTTAATTAATATTCTGAGATTATTGGAGCTCGGAATCGTAGGTCCATTTGTCCCCGTGCTAGCTTATTATACTATAGCAGATTTAGTTTAAAAAATGATAGTCCAATTACATACTCACATATGTAAATGTTATTAATATGATTAATAATATTATTTTGTCACACTTTAAACTATATGTTAAATTTAATATATAGTTTTTATAATTATATGATAATTAATTACATGTTATTTAATTATATATGATATAATTAAATAAAGGTTAAGTTTGAAATTTCCAAATTTGGGTTTTGGAACCCTTGGATTTAATTTGGACATTACACCTTCTTAAAATGTGTTAACCTTTTATTTTTTGTACATCTTTTCAATTATGGAAAGTTATTATTGATGTATAAAATTTTCAATATTGACATGTGTTAGCCGAATTTTGCTTGGTGGGGAAGGGGAGAGTTGTGTTTTATTTTAGAAATAAAATCATAGGTATAAAAATAATTTCTTTCTTTCTTTTTGCCTAACCTATCTCTTTTGCAACCCTAGCCACCCTCTTCTTGTTCTAAGAATTCTCCCAAGTGTTGAGAGAAGAAAAACAAGAACAAAAGATAAACCTAGAAAAAAACTTATGTGACTTTTAATCTCTAAAAAGTTTAGGGATTTGTTTTGTGAGTGTAGCCCACCCTACTTTCTGTTGGTGGCGAGACATAGCACGTAAGTCTTTTTGGTGTTGAACCAAAATCCAACTTCATTCTTTTTCCCTTGACCCACGGCAGTGAGCATTGTTTTTGCTCACTGCCGCATATAGTTTTGAGGTTTCAGGGCTCAATTTGTTTTTATTTTAATCCAGAAATTTTAGGGATCATTAAGGGGTGTTTTGAGGCTGTGTTGGGGTTGTTTTTAATTGAAAAATCAGATCAGAAACTTAGCAATAGTTCTCGCAAATATGGACTTATTTGGACAGTGAGCTGAGAGCATTTTCGGGTCCAAAATAATCCAGATCTTATTCGTAATTCTGGGGCTGATTGGGGGTTGTTCCGGGGCTGAAATTTTGTCCAAAACAGAAGCAAAATTCCAGTGTTGATGTTGGTAACTTTCGGCCTTAAGGAGAGGAGCAGAAAAAAATTTCTAGTCCGATCTCAGGTGCCTAACGTGTTTCCGATGTGCTAGGAAAGTGGTTTATACACCTTTCACAAGCGCCACTTTAAAAAATACATGGTCTCCAACTTCGAATTTCAGCTATTTTCTTCTTCTATCATCATAGCTTTTTTGTCTACTTTGAGCTATCTTCATAATTGCCCGGATCTTCTCGACTATTTCTTTAGTTTCTTACATTACTTTCGGTCTAACCATCTTCTTTTCTAGATATCTCACCTCGCCCACTTTGTTCCAATGAATAAGTGATCTACACTTTCTACCATATATCGCCTCGTATGGTGTCATGCCAATGGTTGTTTGGTAACTGTTATTGTAAGAAATTTCCACTAGAGATAGATTTCGCTCCTATTTTTCCGACCAATCCATTACACACGCCCTAAATATGTCTTTCAAGTTGGTTCCCATTGCCTCTTGGAAGCTTTTCGAGAACTTCAAGGTAAACCTAGGGTCACTGTCTAACATGATGGAGACGGGGACTCCATGAAACCTTACTATCTCTTTTACATATAGATCTGCATATCGATCCATACTATATGTGGTCTTTACTCCTATAAATTATGTCGTTTTAGTGAGTCAATCTACTATCACCCAAATGGAATTATTCTCTCTTCCTAACCTTGGTAGTCTTGACACAAAATCCATAGTTATGTGCTCTCATTTCCATTGTGGGATCTCTAATCATTTTGATTTAATCCAATTAAATCAAGACAAATACACATATTATTACATATTTATAATTATTAAAATATCCTCCAATAATCGAGATATTATGAAATTACAACAAAGTCCTTATGTGATTTTGGATTAATCCAATTAATTCAATTGGGTCAAAGTAAATAATTAATGTTATCCAATAACACTTAAATTTTTTAGTTGATAATTATCATATCAATTATTATTTATTATCAAAAACTATGCTACCCCAAGTGCTCAATGAGTGTACTTCATATTATGGGACTCTCTAAGTCCAATCACGTTCGTCATATAAGCCTAGCCTAGCTTATATGTACGTAATTTGACCACCTCCGAATTTATGAAGAACACGAACTACTTTTCCGAACTATACAAGTTGAGGTCATCACAAATGTTTAACAATCCATCTGTCGTAAGTTATTCGAGTTGTGCTTAGGAAACATAGATCATACCGTCAAGTTTTCGAGAGGCACATCTCATGTCGATATGTCCATAATTCTTTACAACTAATCAGAACACCATTTCTGATATATATGATCCACCATAGGTGATCGGCTTTGGTCAAAGTCTTAAGAATCGTGACTTACTCACATGGATACCTTAACCCCTTATGGTACATATACGGGCCGACGAATCCTATCTTGATATGCACTTGATTAACGAGTGCATCGCTCCACACCCAATGAACATCCAGCGGTCAGGCCATGAAAGGTCTCTAACATATATGGCATCAAAGTTTGGAGGATCACGCACAAAATCAATACTATCATATCATGTGAGTCATTCAATATTCGCTCTAACGAATACCCACATTTCTATACGAGCTTCTCTTACTCATGGTACATCGGGTTAAACCATTGAAACTCTGATTCCAATATACGACATGTGCTAGTCTTTTAGGTTATAGGAATTCGACCGTATTCCAAAACCAACGACTAGAAATATTTACTTAAGAATAATTTATAATAATAATACTAACTAAATATCGGACTACCCAGTGTCCAGTATTACTATATATTATTTTAAGGTCGATGTCATTCTCAATATATATATATATATTATATATATATATATAATATATATATATATATATATATATATATATATATATATCAATCTAATATAGGAAATGACATTACCGTTAATAAGGTTGAAATGAAAATGTAATTATTTTATTAAGAAAATATAGTGTACAATATATTATTCGGATTGACGCTCCAAGCATCAACTCCAACAGGTTGTCTACTGCTACAGAGCTTAATGTTCAATTTCATGGAATCACATTTAACATGCATAATACATAAATTATTTAAGTTGTGGTATGTGCAATGTCAAGGTTATGATTTTTGTGGAAAATATTTGAAATGGATTTTTGAAACGGGCTTGGTATAATTGCTACAAAGGATGGTACATGGTAATGATTTGGTAAAGATTGATGGTAAATGTTATCTATTGTAATGGTTAAACGTGTTCTGAGGTAGAACGCTAAAATCTCGACCGGTTGTCCTATAGCGTTCACCAAGACTGATGACCCATTAACTGGAAATGGTTTATTAGTTGATAAAGGATTTATGTTAAGTCATAGTTTTTTTTAAGGAGTTGCGTTTTTTGCATTCATGCATGAAATTTTTTTTATTGGACTTAGGCTCATTGTGTCCTGTGGTGCAGGTGATCACCTTTCGGACGATTATGTGGATCTAGCGGTTGACGGATGTGTGACGAATCCATGAAGGAGACTCATGTGACAATGAATTATATCTTTTTATTTGTAGTTTAGGCCATTAGGATAATAAAACTTTCGGGATGGATGGGTCTTGAAATGTCTAGTGTGGTTTTTAGCTTAAGTAGTATAACTAATTTTCGAATTAGGTTTGGATACAATTATTAATCTTTTATGATCGAATGTCAATTTATTAATATTGAGATATTTGCTTTAGCTTTTGATGAATTTATGGTTAGTGTAGAAGTATTGGTAGCTGTCCGGTTCTATATTTTTTTGGATAAGGTTGTTATAGATCAGGACGTTACAAAATAATTTGGCAAGGGGTCCAAAATACACAGTGGCTTAAGGATGTCTTTGAGAGCCACATATACTTTTAAGTTGTCTCTCATATACACTCTTGTATAATTAAATGTATAAAGTAGGGACTCTTTTATTTTCTGTATATAATATAAACACATAAAAATATGTCATGCATATAACACTTTCTCAAGAGCAAAGACAACACACAAATATAAAAGAAATTATCCTATGATTGTGATTTTTGATTAGACACAAATCCTATTAATTCTTTTCTTCCCCTCTTGCACGGGTGGGTATCAATGGCTGAAAGTGGTGATATTTATTTTGTTTTTTATTAATAAGACAAAAAGCTTAAAAGGATAGTCAAAAAGCAAGATAATGACTCTCTTTCAAAATAAGCACTTATTAATTTTATATTAAAATAAGCTTTTTTTTTTTATAAAAAAAAAAAAAAAAAAAAAAAAAAAAAAAAAACAGTCGTATTAATATCAAAATTATGCGCCACCACCACCATTATCATCTTTCATCTCCCACCACTATCTTCTCCAGCTTTTAAATTATAATTTAGTTTGTTTTAATCAATAGAATAATAGAAAATGATTACAAAAATTGCTTTCTTCTTCTAATAAAGTGTGATTAAGGTTGTGATATAAATTATCTAATCATGCTTTGTTAGATATATATATATCGGTCAAGTGGCTGATTATTTTTACATACTTTCAAGTGAAGCCAGATGTGACCTTCATTAATCTCCCCAAAAAAAAAAAAAAAAAAAGATGTGACCTTCTTTATATTATAAAATATTTAAAAGTAAAAAATATCATGAACAAGCTCCTACGGGTTATCTCACACTTTCTTATGATAAACGGAGACTTCAAATTATGAGTTATGCTATAATCTTAGTGTGTTGATGATACTCATATATTTATATATTTAGAATATGTTAGATCTTCGTGATATTATTTTATAAATAAAAATTAAACTTAGAATAAGATTTTTTTTTTTATTACAATACAAATCTACAGATATATAATCTGAAATCTACTGAAATAT
>SKCR01003011.1:0-17085 GCA_019454045.1 Zanthoxylum bungeanum | reverse complement strand
AGTCTCTAAAGAAAAGAATTGAGCCACCTATAACCAATAAGCGTGAAGCTACCCATGGGCGAGTATTAGGACCACCATGAGGAGAAATGCTACCTTAAAGGGTAGGTGTGTTGAAAAAAAAAGAGAGAAAGAAAAAAAAAAAAAAAAAGAAAAAGAAAATAAAGAAAAAAGAAGTTCAAAATGAAAAGAAAAAAAAAAGAAAGAGACGAAAGAGAAAGAAAACCATACAACATTGAGCAAAAAAAACAATTGCAGGCATAATTGAGACACTAGTTGGTTTGACCCATCGATCCCGATTTTTGAAATGAAATCATCGAGTTAGCTTACCTAAGGATTAAGCTGTGAAAGAACCTTTGCACACACACACTTTGAGACTGGCATAGATCATTTATTCAAAAACTCAGATTTGAGTTGCATTGAGTGTTTTGAATGTTCTCTGGTTTCATTACTGGGCATTCCTTGAGGACGATAATATGTATAACTATTGGGACTATTTGAGTATATGATATAGCATGTTGACATGGAAGGCCCCACCATGTGGTTCATCTTGATCAAGTATAAACAGCGGAGAGCAGAAAACTAAACCAAGACTGGGGGCGACCAGTCTACCACATCGCGAATCAGGGACATAACAAGATATTGAGTCATGAGACCAGAGAGAAGGCCGAGCAATCACCTGGAGAACTGGCGGAAAACCTAACCCAGCGGAATAGGAAATTCATTCATGCATGCATGCATACACGTAACATATTTTGCATTCTTTCTTTGTGTTTGTTTTGTTTTGTATTCACAGGTTTCAAATAAGAAAAAAAGAAATCGGCAAAGACAAGCCAACCAGAATCAGCAACATATGAGTCGTAGTTTTGGGGATGAGTCCCAGGGTTGAAGCCCATACCAGTTTCAGTTTTGGGGATGAATCCCAGGGTTGGGGCCCATATCAGTTTCAGTTTGGGGATGAGTCCCGGGGTTGTGGCCCATATCAGTTTCAGTTTGGAGATGAGTCCCGGGGTCGAGGCCCACATCAGCAGAGTTTTGTAATGAATCCCAGGGTCGAGGCCCACATCAGTAGAATTCGGGAATGAATCCCAGGGTCGAGGCCCACATTGTTAGCAGCATAGGGAATGAATCTTAGGGCCAAGACCCACGTTGTCAGAATTTGGAATGAACCTAGGGAATGAATCCGAGGGCCGAGGCCCACGTCGTCAAAATTGGAAAGAATCCGAGAATGAATCCTAGGGCCGAGGCCCATGTTGTCAGAGTTTTGGAATGAATCTAGGAATGAATCATAGGGCAAGGCCCACATTATTATCAGCATCAGTTTTGTCGGGTATGGCTCGGGGGGAGGCGAGGCCCACATTATCATCAACATCAATAACAGGCTTTCCGGGTATGGTATTCTGGGGGCGAGGCCCACATTGGTTCAGTATCAGTTCTGCCAGGTACGACACTCTGGATATAGAGATATCAGATCAGTTTTACCAAATACGACACTCCGGGAAAGGAGGTATTACAGTAGCACTCCGGGTATGGAGACATCAGATCAGTCCTGCCAGGTACGACACTTCGGGTATGGAGATATCAGATCAACTCTACCAGGTACGGCACTCCGGGTATGGAGATATTAGATAAGTTCTGTTAGGTATGGCACTCCGGGTATGGAAACATCAGATCAGTTCTGCCAGGTATGGCACTCCGGGTCTGGAGACATCAGATCAGTTCTGCCAGGTACGACACTCCGGGTATGGAGGTATCAGATCAGTTCTGCCAGGTACGGCACTCCGGGTATGGAAACATTAGATCAGCTCTGCCAGGTACGGCACTCCGAGAATGGAGCATAGTTCGGGAATGAACAAGCCGAGAATGGCACTCCAAGAATGGAGCACAGTTCGAGAATGAAAATGCCGAGAATGGCACTCCGAGAATGGAACGCGGTTCGGGAATGGACCACATCACAGTAACGGTTCAGGAATGGACCACATCACAGTAACAGTTCAGAAATGGACCATAGCACAGTAATGGTTCAAGAATGGACCACCTCACCGTAACGATTCAGGAATGGACCATCTCATACAGTACAATTTGAAAATGAACCATCACATTATCAGTATCAGTCTTGCCGGGTATGGCACTCTGGGGGCGAGGCCCACATTAGCATCAGAATCGGTCTTGCAGGTATGGCACTCTGAGGGCGGCCATATTAGCATCAGTATCAGCATTGTGGCGAGGCCTGTATCAGTATCAACATAGGGGCAAGGCCCATATCAGTATCAGTTTGAGGGTGAGGTCCATATCAGTATCAGTCTGGGGCGAGGCCCACGTCAGTATCAGTTGAGGGCGAGGCCTACATCAGAATTAGTCTGGGGCGAGGCCCACATCAGTATCAGTTTTGGGGCGAGGCCCACATCAGTATCAGTTAAGGGCGAGGCCCATATCAGTATCAGTTTGAGGGCGAGGCCCATATCAGTATTGGTCTAGGGCGAGGCCCACGTCAGTATCAGTTGAGGGCGAGACCCAGATCAGTATTAGTCTGGGGTGAGGCCCACATCAGTATCAATTTTGGGGCGAGGCCCACATCAGTATCAGTTAAGGGGGCGAGGCCCACATCATCATCAGTTTGAGGGCGAGGTCCCTATTGTCAGCGGTATTGGGATGCGTCCCAGGGTCTAGGTGCCCCCATTTTCAGTTGTAGTTCTGGGATGCGTCCCACGGTCGAGGGCCTACTACATCATCAGTTTAAGGGTGAGGTCCCTATGTCAGCGGTGTTGGGTCGAAGTGCCCAGCGTGGAGGTGCCCCCGTTGTCAGTTGTAGTTCCGGGATACGTCCTAGGGTCGAGGGCCAATACATCATCAATTTGAGGCGAGGTCCCTATTGTCAGCGGTGTTGGGTCGAGGTGCCCAGGGTCGAGGTGCCTTCGTTGTCGGTTGTAGTTCGGGTCGGGGTGCCCACTACATCATCTGTTTGAGGGCGAGGTCCCTATTGTCAGCGGTGTTGGGCGAGGTGCCCAGGGTCGAGGTGCCCCCGTTGTCGGTTGTAGGTCCAGGATGCGTCCCAGGGTCGAGGGCCCACTACATCATCAGTTTGAGGGCGAGGTCCCTATTGTCAGCGGTGTTGGGTCGAGGTGCCCAGGGTCGAGGTGCCCCCGTTGTCGGTTGTAGTTCCGGGTCGAGGTGCCCAGGGTTGAGGTGCCCACTACATCATCTGTTTGAGGGCGAGGTCCCTATTGTCAGCGGTGTTGGGTCGAGGTGCCCAGTGTCGAGGTACCCAGGGTCGAGGTGCCCCCGTTGTCGGTTGTAGTTCCGGGTCGAGGTGCCCACTGCATCATCAGCTTGGGATGCGTCCCAAGGTCGAGGCCCATATTTTGTCAGCGGTATTGGGATGCGTCCCAGGGTCGAGGCCCCCGTTGTCGGTTGAAGTTATTGGGATGCATCCCAGGATCGAGGTCCACTGCATCATCAGTTTTGGGATGCGTCGCAGGGTCGAGGCCCACATTTTGTCAGTGGTATTGGGATGCGTCCCAGGGTCGAGGCCCCCATTGTTGGTTGCAGTTATCGGGATGCGTCCCAGGATCGAGGTCCACTGCATCATCAACTCAGCAAAAGCGGCAGGCAAGTCAGGTGGCAGCTGGCGATCCAGGTAAGTAAAAATGCATTGCATAACTTTGATAGGATTGTCATTGTCACACACTGCACAAGTCCCATCAAAGTGGGGGCGACTGTAGACACTGCATTTTTGCATGAAAACCCAATGATGAGCCTCGTAAGGAGGCAATACCCTATAAGTCGCGAGAGTCGCGAGAAACGGATGTCGGAAGGGAATTTTCTGAAATTAATAGCTCTTCAATTTTTAACTCGCTAGTTAGCCGCGGATTCGCTCAGTCAATTCCCATTTTAAAGATTAATCTTGGCCAATACCCCTGCACCCACCAAAAGCCCATATGTACCCATCCAAAACCCTAACCCTAATACACCACTATATAAAGGGCCCCTAAACTAATCCTAATTTTTGGCTTCAGCCTATGGAACTCACGCTAAAAAAGAAAACAAAAAGAGAGAAGAAAGGGAGACAAACCCTAATCAGCTTTTGGGGTCGAATCCAAACATGAGAGTGTAGACAAATGGAGATTTCTTCTTACATGAGCCCCGGGTAGCTCCTGATAGAAATTGAATATATCAATATGTGATTCTTGATTATTAAGGTTTCAATTTCGTTAGATTAAAATGGCAGATTCTGTGACTACGAACGAGATTAATAAGGATAAGAGTACTAGTCATGGGATCGAGAATTGTATGTCTGCGAGAAAGTCATTGAAGGGTAGTTGAGCGAAATCGAAAGCTGTAGGGTTAGCCTTCATTAGAGGCTGTTGTGAGGCCTATTAGGGCTGATAAGTATGCCCTTTTTGCTGTTGGGGGACACATTAATCGTGCAGTAGGACCCATTGCTGTTGTGTTTAAGGTGTTTGATGCGTTACACGGGTTGGAGAAATCATGGTTTTCAGATTCTAGGAATGATTTACCAGGGTACCTATCGGTTTTGGGAATTGGAAAATGGTAAGGGAAATGTTAAGCTTGATGGTGGGCTTTTAGATGCTGATTTGGATAAATTGGAGTGTGAGTTTCTTAGAGAAAGAAAATAGTGTTCCTTTACCGATGTCATCACCAACAACGCTTGGCCAACAAGCGTACATTGCACCATCTTCTTTACCAGTGATTATTATTCAGAAGTTGCAAGCGATTATTGGAAAATTGATTGCGAATAATAGATTTGAGAATTGTATATCTATTTATGTTGAAGTTTGTAGCCCGAATGTACGAGTAAGTTTGCAGGCACATGATTTGGATTACCTTGAGATATCGATTGCAGAATTTAATGACTTCCTTTTATTTGCTATCTATTCATTGACGTTTTTGCCATTGATTATCTATTATTTTCATTTCCGCATCTTGTACTCTTTAATGCAACATGCTTCTATTGTTTCCATTAATGTTTATGTGTATGCAAACTTGTATGTAATCTGAATTATTTTGCTTGTACTGCATAAGACTTGGTTAGATTATTGCACAAATCCTTTCATCACAAGTGGCATAAGTAAGGGACCATTCCGAACCCAACGGTTTGAGGTCTTCCCTTGCGAAGGGTGAGTGCGACCTTAAATCATTTTCCCGGTTCACACCGGGTGGCGACTCCATGTTATTTCTCCGGTTTAGTTCCTCCGCGGGCTACTCCGTACTCCCGACCGGGCCGCGAGCCCGGAGCAGCGTCGCCCGATTTCTGTGTCCCACACCGATGGTACGGAAACAGTTTCGCTCTGGATAGACCCCTCGAAATTCCATTGGTAGTATGACTATGTGTCTATGGAAGTCCGAATCAGGGTAGATGTATTTAGTCTTAACCTGAGACTTGCACCGCTAATACTTGCGACTATCAATATGCTTTGGTTTTTGTCGTCCAGGACTTTAAACGGTTATGTGTACGCCTCTTCTGGGTATATTGAGAATCGTAGTGTATTGGGTGTGATGTCGAGATGGAAGTATTACTCCAGTCATAGTGGAGATGATGATCACGTAGGATACGAAACTGGTTCTCTTATGTACTGCAGTCATCGGGATAATATGACTAGGTCATGATTATTCGATTATAGAGACTAGTTACCAGAGATCCGATATGTGCTTCGTACGGGGCAGACACAATTCCAGCCCCAGGCCTTGCACGTGACATCCGATACTGGATCGTAATACACAATACTATGTATACTACGCATGATATAGATCACTTATTCCTATAAGTATATTTCTGGAGAATTGGGCAGGCACGGTGCTTTGCTAGAAGCCAACCATGTCTTGTAAATCGGTAAAAACGTAGTACGGGTTCGGATAGTCCGACGACCGAATTTACTGCCAACATATCCGGGGATCTCATGGGTCACTTCCTGAAGATTCACCGATGACGTATGACTCGCACTTTATTAATCTGGGATTAATTATAGGAGAGAGAAAATTAATCTGGGATTAATTATGGAGATATTTTATTTGGGATAAAATATTATTTAAAGAGAGAGAACGATTAATTTGGAATTAATCGATAAAATAATATATTGGATATATTAAAAGAAATTGGATTTCGACGCGGAATTAAAATTAGATTTTAATTCGGGCGAACGAGTTAATATAGAATTAATTCGTTAGCGACGTGAATAGTAATTTTGCTAGGCATTATTATTTAATTAAATTTGATTTAATTACGTCACAACAGAAAATTCGTTAATTTGGAATTAGCGAACCCGAGCCCGAGAGTGTTTGCAGGCGCACTCGCATTGCGAATTTAAGTGCTGCCCACAAGTCACATCAAACGTCAAATCATTTGTCACTTTAAGTGATGTGATGTCTAGTCACATTTGATGTGAATAGTGATGGTTGTGGTTGGATGGCTTTAATGACATTTACCAAATTTTGAATTTGGTATATCTTATTTGTTTTTGGAAAACCAAAAAAACCTAACACAACAAACACATTTTCTTCTCTCTTTCCTCTCCCCAAACTCCCGCCCAAGGGGCCATTTCTTCCTTCTTTCTTGCCAAAAGCCGAGAATGAAGAAGATGAATAGTGAAGTTTTGTTGCAAAATTTCACAAGTGCTAGCACACTTCCGGAGTCTTGCATAGGTGATAGGGAAACTCACCCGTGGGCATGGAATGCACACCAAGCTTGGAGCTTGAAGGACCGAATTTTTGGAGCACAAAAGGAGCTAAAACCGTGAGCATCATGGAGCCAAAGCTTGAAGATTTTATTGTTCCTCGCATCGTAAAAGTCGTTCAATGTAAGTATGATTCCGCCATATTTCATTGTTGTATTCTCACATGAGTTTTTTGCTTGAATTGATCCTGGGGACTAACTAGAAACCCAACAATGGTATCTTGAGCGATTTTGAGCATGAAACTTGATTAGGGTAAAATTTGGGTAAAATCAATTTGAGCATGATTTGATAAAATTGATTGATTGAGTATGCTTGAATGATGATGTATTGACGTTGTATATGATCAATTTCATGAAATATTGATTGGATCAATTTTTCCCCAATTGGTTAGGCTTGACCGAAACTAGCAATGCCCTAAATGTCATGGTATTTTTGATTTTGATCATTGGATGAGTTGAAATCATTGGGAATTGTTGATTGTGGATTTATTTGATTGAAACCGAATCGAACAATAAAACCCCAAATTGTCGTGACTATAAGCATGTAAAATGATATGATTTTTTGATTCAAATGTGTTGGACATGTATTGATGATAATGAACATAATTAATTGAGTGAATTAGTATTTTGGAAATGTTAATTTGGTTAATTAATTATGGTATACACTTTGGTTAATTAAATTATGAAATTTGGAATTTTGGTAATTTAATTAATTGGGCCAAATTAGGAATTGGGCTTGTAAAGTTGTAATTGGGCTTATTGGGTTTGGTTGGGCCAAGTTTGGTTTAGGCTAATTGGTTGGATCCAATTGGGCCGAAAACCATAACCATAAAGTCTAAATATGACTAATGGACCTTTAATATATTAATTGGGCCTAAATTGGTTTCTTGGCAAATAAGAGTGATTCCTTAAATGGGCCTTTGTATTTGGGTTTGACCCATATTGACCAAAAGTCCATGCCTTAAGAAATTAATTAAAAGCCCATTGGACTTTAAATTAAATTAACATTGGATGTTAATCGGGCTTTGAGACCCGTAAAGATTAGATTTAGAATCTAAGTCGTAAAGGTTCGTTAATAAAGTGTATTATTTAATTTGGAATTAAATAAATGAATTAGTATAAATGTAAATTAAATTGGATTTAATATTGTAGTTTAATTTAATTCAAGAATTCGTACTTTGAGTACTTATTCACAAAACGAGTTGGACTCGCGAAAAATCAAATCGTTGTTTGAACATTGCATGGTCATTAATTTTCAGATTAATTAATTGGATTAGATTGATTGATAACATGCTTGTGTGAATACATGGATGCGATGTATAAATAATGCATTTCAGATGGATATTAGATGGGTGGGGCAATTTTGGAAATTGCTGTAATAAATTTAGAATTTATTAATTGGACCTGTGTGTCCAGCCTATTACCTCCTTACTCTTTGTATTTCTATTCTCACATATTCCCCTCAATGTAAATGAGGTTTCTTTAGAAGTGTTATGTAATCGGGTAGAAGTAATACTTGTGCTAGCAAGAGAGACGAAAATGAGAGATTTGTTTTAGGAACAATGTGTTAAATATCCATCCGCATATCATTATTATTTTATTTACTTACGCGCCTTATTATGTGTTTAGAATGCATGTTTAAGGGTGTATGATGATGAGACCTTAACAAAGATAATTAATTGGTTGCCAATTACGCGAAAAACCCTCACTAAATATTAAGCGTTTTTCCTTCCATTGAGTGATTCTTACTCAAGATCCAAGACTGGCACTGGTTTGTTGGCCAAAGTCAAGACCTTTGTCCGTCGCGGATGTGTTTGAATCATGAAGGCTTTGTTCCATATCGGTGTCTTGTCCAAGTTGTGAATTGTTGGCCAAAGTCAAGTTCACTTCTTATCCATCGACATCGATTACGAAGCTTTCCAAGATCAATGGGTTCAGCTTAACTGGGATCACTAAGTTTGTTGTGCCAAAGCCAAGGCTTAGTTGATTCAGAGGAAAAAGGTTAGGCAATATATTGGATATATTGGCATATATAAGATATATGTTTCGGACTTGGATGTCCACCTACTGGATCTAGGAATTGGATGGGATCCAATTGATCTTAGAGATCTACCTAGTTAATTATCATACAATTTGTTGGCCAAAGTCTAGATTGTGTGTATTTAACGGGATCCTAGCCCACTAGGAAACAAGGTTTCCGAGTACTCCACAGAGGGTTAGAGGCTCGCCGAAAAATAGTGGGAGGCAAGTATTAAATTTGCAATATTCGTTAGTTACTTGCCATACACGCTCATTCAAATTTTTGTCAAATAAATTAATATATTAGTTGGACTAATATTTAATCATTGTTTTAATTAACAGTTGGACTGTATTCAAACTATTTCAATTAATAGTTGATTTTATAATTGGATTATAGTAATCAATATAATTGAATTTAACCAATTAAATTATAGTTGATTATATAGTTAGACTATAGTAATCATTATAATAAATAGTACCTAAAATCGTTGATTCGATTGTTGGACTATTGGAATCAAGATAATTGAAAGATTTGTGTTTAAAACATAATCCTGGGTGAAAATATTTTTAAGCGACTTTAATTTTCAAAATGGGAATAAAAACTCAAGATAGTCCTGGAAACTGAGAAGTTGTTCTACTTGATAAAATAACATCTTAGGCCTAAGCCCGGAGTTAAGCATATAGTAGAGCATGATCTTTCATGTGATGATAACTTTAGTGCTTAATCCATTATGCTTGCCGCAAAGACTCCTTAATTTCTTAACCAGAACTAAGGATTAGATCATTATAGTATGATAATGAAATTGAAGGATCTTCATAGATCTATTCTTAGATCTTAGAAGTACTAAATTGTAATCGTAAACTCTTTGAGAGTTAATGGCTATGCTCAAGGAGTCAAAGCCAAAGTTTGCAATAAGGCAAGAAGCGCAAGGCGCATCTTATTTCAATATTCTAGAAGGCCAAGGCTTGGCCAAAGGCTTCTGGGGTGCGAAAAAGGGCAAAGGCAAAATCATCACTGTCTTCTGGGAAGACAAAGGACATATCCCAAGATGTCTGCCTAAACTGTGGCAAACGGGGTCACTGGAAGCGTAATTGCCGTATGGACAAGGCAGACATGAAGGAATTGAAGACGGTGCAAGGCTCCGATTTCAAATATGTTTGTCATAAATATGTTCACTACTAGTATTTAAATTGGATTTTAAATACTGGATTGTTGGACAATTATGACCAATATCGTCACTATTTGTACAGATCATGGTGTTGTTGTACAAATTAACTATTTGACAAATGAGATTGCTCTCTTATCATTTGTGATTAGACCACCAAGATATATAAATGATGAGAGGTCCATATGATTAGTTCCTGGATTGAGATGATATAAGACAATATCAATCCACGAAGGATAAATCATTAAATATCACTAGTTAGAGTATTATTAAGAATGGACATCGATAATGCGTAAAAGACTAGAATTACACTTGTGCGCGTTATGAGGCATAATAACATAGTTCTCATATATTTGGGTATAGGATACTTATGCAAGTGTAATAGGAGGTGTGTTTACCGATGGTACGGTAAACAGCTTCGCTCTGGATAGACCCCCTTGGAATTCCATTGGTAGTATGACTGTGTGTCTATGGAAGTCTGAAATCAGGGTAGGTGTATTTGGTCTTAACCTGAGACTTGCACCGCTAATGATTGCGACAATCAATATACTTTGGTTTTGGTCGTCCAGGGCTTTAACAGGTTCTGTGTACGCCTCTGCTGGGTATATTGAGAATCGTAGTGTGTTGGGTGTGATGTCAAGACGGAAGTATCACTCCAATCATAGTGGAGATGATGGTCACGTAGGATACAGGACTGGTTCTCTTATATGCTGCAGCTATCGGGATATTATGACTAGGTCATGTATATCCAATTATAGAGACTAGTTACCAGAGATCCGATATGTGCTTCGTATGGGGCAGATACAATTCTATCCCCAGGCCTAGCACGTGACATCCGATACTGGATCAAAATACGCAATACTACGTATACTACGCCTGATATAAATCACCATATTCCTGTAAGGATATTTCTGGAGAATTGGGTAGGCATGACGCTTTGCTAGAAGCCAACCTTGTCTTGTAAATCGTATAAACGTAGTACTAGGTACTTACGTGTTCAGATAGTCCGACGACCGCATTTACTGCCAACATATCCGGGGATCTCATGGGTCGCTTCCCGAAGATTCACCGATGACGTATGACTCACACTTTATTAATCTGGGATTAATTAGATGAGAGAGAAATTAATCTGGGATTAATTGCGGAGATATTTTATCTGGGATAAAATATCAATTAAAGAGTGAAAACGATTAATTTAGAATTAATCGATTAAAAATAATATATTCGATATATTATACGAAATTGGATTTCAACGCGGAATTAAAATTAGATTTTAATTCGGGCGAACGAATTAATTTAGAATTAATTCGTTAGCGATGTGAATAGTGATTTCGGTAGGCATAATCATTTAATTACGTCGCAACAGAAAATTCGTTAATTTGGAATTAACGAACCCGAGCCCGGGAGTGTTTACGAGTGTATTCACATTTCGAATTCGAGTGCGGCACGCAAATTACATCAAACGTCAAATCGCAAGTCACATCTAGCGTCACATATATCGTCACATCATTCGTCAATCAAGTGATAGATGTCTTTCACTTTGAGTGATTGACACCAGTCACTATTCATGAGTGATGTGACTTGATGGAAGTGGTTGGAAAACATTAAATGCTTTTGGCTCCAAAAATTGTATTTGACTTTTGGAAATGCCTTTTACAATTTTTTGATTTTATTTTTTGTGTATTAGATACACAAGCCAAATTAACCAACACACTTCATCTCTCTCTTCTTCTTTGTATTCGGCCAAGGGCCACAAAACTCTCTCCTCTATTTTTCCTAAATGACGTGAGCATGGAAGAAGACAAGTGAAGATTTGTTGCAAATTTTCACATGTGCTGGCATACTTTAGAGTCTTGCGAAGGTGATAGGGAACCGCACACGTGAGCTTGGAATCACCATTCGAAAGCTTGGAGCTTGGAGCTTGGAGCATGGAGATGGCCGAAACTTGGAAGCTCAAAACAGTGGACTGCTATGACAACCTCAAAGGGCAGAAAATGATTTTTGTTATTCACTGCATCGTCTCAACCGATCATTGTGAGTATTCCGCAACTCCTTGATGTATTCACATGTGTTTTATGCTTGATATTCGATCCTCGGGATCGTAGAATTTCCCAACAATGGTATCAGAGCGTTGTTAAAAGCATGAAACTTGATTTAGGGTTAAAATTAGGTAAAATGAATTTGAGCATGATTAATGAAATTGGATGATTGAGTATGCTTAAATCATGTTGAATTGAAGTTTGATTGGATCAATTCATGATATATTGTTTGGAACAATTTTGCCCAAAATTCTTAGCATGGCCGAGAATGATGTGCCCTATTTTGTCTTGGAATTTATGATTTTTGATTCATTGGATGAGTTGGAATCATGTTGGGAATGTTGATTTAATGTTGAATTGGATTTAATTGGATTGAAACCAAAATTGACATAAAAATCCTCACATTGCCGAGAGTTGAAGCATGGTTAATGGGTTTGATTTTTGATAAATTGTGTTGGACACTAATTGTTGAATAAGAGCATGATTAGTTGTGTAAATTGATGATTGGAAATGTTGATTTATGTAATTAATTATGCATTACACTTAGTTTAATTAAATATGAAATTTGGAATTTTTATGTTTAATTAAATGGGCTTAAATTGGATTTGGGCTTTAAAAGTTGTAATTGGGCTAATTGGGCTTGGTTGTACCAAGTTAGGTTTAGGCTAAATCGGTTGGATCCAATTGGGCCCAAAACCGCTTCCATAAAGCCCAAATGCGACTAATAGACCTTAATAAATTTAATTGGGCCTAATGGGCCTAAATTGATTTCTAGGCTTATGGGGTTATTCCTTGATTGGGCTTTGGTTGCCGAAGCCCACGCCTTAAAGAAATTAATTAAAAGCCCATTGGACTTTAATTAAATTAATATTGGATATTAATCGGGCTTTGAGACCCGTAACGATTAAATTTGGAATTTAAGTCGTAAAGGTTCGTTAATAAAGTGTAGTATTTAATTTGGAATTAATTAGCGGATTAATATTAAATACATATTAAATTGGATTTAATGTTGTAGTTTAATTTAATTCAAGAATTCATACTTTGAGTACTTATTCACAAAACGAATTTGACTCGCGCAAAATCAAATCGTTGTTTGAACATTGGATGGTCATTAATAATCAGATAATTAATTGGATTAGATTGATTGATAACATGCTTGGTGTGAATACATGGTTGCGATGCATGAATAATGTATATCAGATGGATATTAGATGGGTGAGGCAATTTTAGAAATTGTTGTAATAAATTTGGAATTTCTTAATTGGACCTGCGTGTCCAGCCTATTACCTCCATACTCTTTGTATTTCTCTTCTCACCTATTCCCCTCAATGTAAATGAGGTTTCTTTAGAAGTGTAGTGTAACGGGTAGAAGCAAATACTTGTGCTAGGGGAGAGGGAAATGGAGAGATTTGATCTAGATCAATGTGTTGAGTATCCATCCGTATATCATTATTATTTTATTTTACGCGCCTTTTTATGTATTTAGAATGCATGTTTATGGGTGTGTGATGATGAGACCTTAACAAAGATAATAAATTGGTTGCCAATTTGCACGTGAAAAACCCTCACAAACTATTAAGTATTTTCATTCCATTGAGTGATTCTCACTCAAGATCCAAGACTGGCATTGGTTTGTTGGCCAAAGTCAAGGCCTTTGCCCATCGAGGATGTGTTTGAATCACGAGAGCTTTGTTCCATATCGGTGTCTTGTCCAAGTTGTGATTTGTTGGCCAAAGTCAAGATCACTTCTTGTCCATCGACATTGATTACGAAGCTTTCCATGGTCAATGGGTCACGCTTGACTGGGATCACAAGTTTGTTGTGCCAAAGCCAAGGCTTAGTTGATTCAGAGGAAAAAGGTTAGGCAATATATTGGATATATGGCATATATAGGATATATGTTTCGGACTTGGATGTCCCCTACTGGATCTAGGAATTGGATGGGATCCAATTGATCTTAGAGATCTACCTAGTTAATTATCATACAATTTGTTGGCCAAAGTCAAGATGTGTGATATTTAACGGGATTTTAGCCCACTAGGAAACACGGTGTCCCGAGTACGCAACAGAGGGTTAGAGGCTCGCCGAAAAATAGTGGGAGGCCAGAATTAAATTGCAATATTCGTTTAATTACTTGCCATATGCGCTCAAATCAAATATCATTCGTCAAATAAATTAAATGTTAGTTTGACTAATATTTAAATTGTTGTTTTAATTAACAGTTGGACTGTATTTAAACAATTAAATTATAGTTGATTACATAGTTGGACTATAGTAATCATTATAATAAATAGTACAGAAAATCATTGATTAAATAGTTGGACTAATAGAATCAAGATATAATTGAAAGATTGGCATTTAAAACATAATCCTAGGAAAAATGTATTTAAATGGTTTAATTTTCAAATTGGGAATAAATTTTAGGATAGTCCTGGAAACTAATAAGTTACTTTATTGATAAAATAACATATTAGGCCTAAGCCCGGAGTTAAGCAAATGGTAGAGCATGATCTTTGGAAGATTCATATGATGACGACTTAAGTGCTTAATCCATTAAACTTGCCGGATAGACTCCTTAATTTCTCAATCAGAACTAAGGATTAGATCCTTAAAGTATGAAAAAGAATTGAAGGATATTCATAGATCTATCTTTAGATCTTAGAAGTATTAAATTGCAATAATAACTCTTGGAGAGTTAATAGCTATTCTCAAAGAGTTAAAGTCAAAGTTTACATTTTGCAAGAATCACAAGGCGTACCATATTTCAATATTCTTGAAGGCCAAGGCTTGGCCAAAGGCTTCAAGGATGTGGAAAAGGGCAAAGGCAAAATCATTATAATCTTCTGGGAAGATAAAAGGACATATCCCAAAATGTCTGCCTAAATTGTGGCAAACGGGATCGCGGAAGCGTGACTGCCGTTTGAACAAAGCAGACATGAAGGAATTGAAGAACGGGCAAGGCTCTGACTTCAAATATGTTTGTCATAAATATGTCTTTACTAGTATTAAAATTGGATTTTAAATACTTAGTGTGATACATAAATATGTACTGATGTACAAAATCTGCTATGAGCAGGATACTGACTTCAGTTGAGATTCATCTGCGAATCGGAAAACGGATGATGAAAGTCGCTGTTGTTTAACGTAGATACCTAAGTTAGGAACTACCCTTCGGTGTGTACTTAAATTAGGAAACTGTTATAATGTAACTAGTTTGACTAGAAACATTATCTCTATATCAGTGTTTTAATCCGTTGCGGATTTACCTTTATATTCTAGAACACTAAAGTGTTTTAATTTATAAAGATGATATTGAGATAAACACATTAGATGTGAATAACATAATTTATATTTTGAATATAAATAAATCTCAAACGTAGAATATGACAACAAATAGCTCAAACTGATTTGATCAGAAGAAAAGAAAGAAACTTAATTGTGGCATTGTTGTCTGGGAAAGGAAAAAAAATTAAACAAGATCGATCCACACTTTCGAAGAGTGGGTATTAGGAAAATTTGATTCTATTCAAACAAAGTCTACGAATCTAGTTTATTGGCAAATTGCCTAAACACATTTACTTGGTAAAAGTGTAAATGCCACCTATCTGTTAGCCCTAGCTCATAGTGAAGCAAGTGGGCCCATATCTCGCTAGGCTAGAGGTGGATATGAATATTTCGTGACCTTTACGGATGTGGCATCGCGTTATGGTTATGGGTTTCCTTTGAAACACAAATCGGAAACTTTTATAGTTTCGACACGAAATAGACAAACAGATCGGCTAAAGTATTAAAAAATCACGGTTAGACTATGATGAAAATACTTGAGCAATAAGTTTCTAATATACTTGAAAGAGTATAGTATTCTTTCAATAAAGACTCCTCCCGAAACACGTCAATTTGACTGTGTGTCCGAACTGAGTAACCGGATTTTGTTGGACATGATAAGGTTAATCATGTGTCGCTCTGAGATACCATTTCCTTCAACGGATAAACATAAACAGTGCAGAACTTATTTTGAATAAAGTTCCATAAAATCTGTTTGATAGATTTCATATTAGATATGAACATGAAAGAAACCGGGTTTCTCATTCCTGAATAATTTGGGTATGCTAGGCATATGTTTGGATGATAGCAAACTAAAACCCAAATCGGATAAGTGTCAATTGTAGGTTATCCTAGGGATACCAAACTATAGTGCTTATACAACTCACAAGAGAACAATTTAATTGTTGCTCACCATGCGGTTTTCCTAAGAGGAATACCGATATATACACTGGTAAGTGGGAGGGAGGATGGCTAGTAAAACTCGATGAAAAGTAGAGAGTAAGTAATACTGTTCCAGGCCACCGATTCCTTAATGGAACACAAATAGTTCATCAAGATGATTAAACTATACAAATAATCTTCGAATACACAAGAACCGCGTAAGTCGGAGAGAGTCAGAAAATAACCTGGGGTATGGGTTTCTGATCTCACCTCATAAAGATGACAACTTATTGAGGAACACCCACTGACTACGTATGAAGAAGTGATACAAGGTATCGACTCCCTATTATGGCAAAGTGCCATGATGTCCGAAATGGATTCCATGTATATCAACTATGTTTAGAACACTAGTTGACATACTGAAAGACATTGTGCCTATTGGTACTATATAAGTCTTCAAGGAAGACATACATGGAAGGCAACATACCAACGTATAAAGCTAGGCTTTTAGCGGAAATGTATCTTTATCAACATTGTGTTGATTACAACGAAATCTTTTAACTGTTGCCATGGTGAATCCATTTGGATAATGCTTGCTGATGCTGCATGTTTCATTTATGAAATATGACAGCTGAACAGCAAAATCGCTTTCCTTAAACGAAAACTTTTTGGAGGATGTTTACAACATCCTGTCGATTTTGTCGTACCAAAACTAGCAAATAAGGTTTGCAAGTTATTCGATCCATGTTTGGATTGAAGCAAGCATTAGGTTCTTGGAATTATCGTTTTGATGTAATCGTAATAGTTTATGATTTAATTCAAAACGAAATGATTCTTGTGTATATAAGGAGGTTAGTGGGAGCGCACTGACAATAAATGTCCTATACAATAAAGATAATATGTCATTTCTTGGAAATGATATTCCTATATAACAATCGGTGGAAAGCTTGGCTTTCGAGATAAGTCT
>SKCR01003010.1:0-17044 GCA_019454045.1 Zanthoxylum bungeanum | reverse complement strand
ATAGTGTACAATTCACTCAATTGGTTTGCATGGAGTTTGAGTGTTGGACACTCTAAGCCATTGCATGGTTTGTGTCATAGATTTATTATTAATTTAATAAATTATGGCATAAATATAAATTGATTTTGGTTAAAACAAAATAAAAAAAATCACACAATTCTCTCTTCTCTCTCAAATTACCGAAACTTCACCATTGAAGGGCAAAGGAAGATTTGATCTTCCATTCTCCATTTTTGCTAGCACAAGCAAGATCAAAGGAGGTGATAGGGAAACCATCAAAGAGCTTGGAATCAAAAGCTTGGAGCTTCAAGTCTTTTCTTCCCTTGGCCGAAACCAACCAACCAACTTGGAGCTTGGAGATTCAAAGGTTTTGTTCATCTTCTTCTCACATAACTTTGTAAGTATGATCCGCCATGCTTCAAGTCTTTTATATATATTCATTTTAGTATTTCATATGCTTAATCTTTGTTTGGGACCTATATAATAGAAACCAACAGGCATGACACTGCTCCTTCCTAATGTTCCTCAGATTTGGTTCAGTGTTGCTAGGAAGGTTACCTAGCGGTCTGTAACTCTGAGCATTGGCCAGTTGTCCAATTTGATTCTCCAGTGCTTTAATAGAAGTTGATTGACATTGAATTAATGTTGCTTGGGATTGAAACATAGCATCATATATTGCTGCTTGAAAGTCGTATTTTGCTTCTATCTTTTTCTAGTGGGTCAACACTTATGTTATTCCTGATTCATTTGCCTGCTCCTGGCCTTTGTTCTGTTGTTGGAATCCGGGTGGTGGGTTATTCATTTGCCCTTAATTGTTGCCCCATGCGAAATTGGGATGATTCCTCCACCCTGGGTTGTAGGTGTTGGAATATGGATTGTTCCCCTGTCTGATGAAATTGTTGACATAATTCACCGTTTCTTTATGTTGGTTGAAAGATTCTGACTCAGGTGCTCCTCCAAATGGTGAACTTATGGATCCACCATTAACTTTCATGTTAAGAGTTTCTAGATTTTTGCAAATCTGATCCAGCTTGGCATTCACTGCTTGTTGTGTTGGCTCCAACTTCATAAATTCCAGCAATTCGTTGGATCAAGCTTTTCTGTTGGCCATAATAATTATGTTAGCCATTCTTCAATTAGGTCCCATGCCTGATCTTCTCATTTTGCCATCAAAGCTCCTCCAGCAGCAGCATCAATTGTGGTTCTCATTATTCCAAAAAGTCCATGTAGAAGGTTTGGACTTGTAGCACTTTGCGATCTCATGTGAGGACATTTCCGGAGTAAATATTTGAATCTTTCCCAAGCTTCGCAAAGGGATTCTGAATCTTATGCACGAATGATGTGATGTCATTCCTCAACTTTGCAGTTCTAGCTGGTGGAAAGTACTTTGCAAGGAATTTGGTGGCAAGAGTGTTCCAAGTTGTGATGAAACCTGCTGGTAACGAATGTAGCCAAGCTTTAGCTCTGTCTTTCATGGAATATGGAAAAACTCGCAGTCTCATTGCTTCTTCAACTACTCGGTTGTAATTGAAAATTACCGTAAACTTCCAGGAAGTTGTTGATGTGGGCATTAGGATCTTCAGTTGCATTCCCAAAAATTGCACTGACTGTTGAATCATCTAAATGAATGTTTGATGTCACACGTATTTGCTTGGTAAATGAGGAAGTACAATACAGGAAATGAAGCCGTCGACCACCGGAATGGTTCTGTCTCGAATGGGTATTGGTGGTGCAACTTCCAAAGGTTAAGGTTCCATGTTGACAAGCTTCTGGTCTTCACGCCTTTCCCTTCTCAACTATCTGATGGTTCTTTCAATTTCTGGGTCAAGCGGTCGGAGTTCAAAGCTTCCGGTTCGTCTCATGTAGTTTTTGAGAACCTGAAACACAAGAAAAAAAAATAATAAGTAAAAATAAATTAGATACAAGAAAAGGTATCTAACCCCTAAACTAATAGTAAAAGATAAATAAGTCCCCGGCAACTGCGCCAAAACTTTACCGGTGCGTAATCACACGCGTATAACGCAAGTGCACGTATCGTTCAAGTAGTATAAAAAGTATCGATCCCACGAGGACTTAATACCTAATCTATTAATTTTATGAGGTTAAATGATTACTAGTAACTAACAAGTTGATTGATTAATTTGAAATGGTGACGATTTTGAATTTAAAAATAAGTAAATAAAATTGCACAAAAGTAGGTTTAAGAAAATTCAATATTAGGAAACTATATAGGGTTGTGAATCTTCCAATATCATTTTAAAGATGAAGTGGTTATTTCATGTTTGTGTAATAAATCGGTTTACTAACCTGGAACACTAAATTATGCGAAAGCGTCTGTCGATGGTCAGACGCAAATACCCAGTATAACTCAATTGAACCATATGTCTATGTCAACCAAATTACCTGGATTCATTAAGTTTATGTTCCAATTATGGCTACCCCCGCCCGAAAGGTATATGTCTATCCTGTAAGGAAATCTATTAAAGGGTTATATATCCTCAACGAAGATCGTGGGCTATTAAGTCTAAGGCTGAAACCTAAAATTTCTTTATCAAGTTTATTTTAGATTTACCAGATCAATCTTATTAATAAGACGCATTAAGCTTAAGACTTAATAAGCAAACCTTAAATTACCCAAACTATGAAATAACCCGTTATAAACCGGTGATATTAGAATTCATCACAACCCCAGAGAACTAACTTAGTTACGACACATATTTACGGGTAGTAAAAACTTAAATAAAATAAAAGACATAAAGTAAAATACTGAAAATTAAATTGCAGAAAAGTAAATGACGGAAAGTAAATGCTGAAATAAAATACTGAAAATTAAATGCTGAAAAGTAAATGCTGAAAGTAAATTACTGAAAAGTAAATGTTGAAAGTAAATTGCTGAAATGTAAATGCTGAAAGTAAATTGCAGAAAAGTAAATAAAGTTAAAGTACAATAAAAGAAAATGCTGAGGTAAAAGGATCCACTTTTATTACTTGTTTTTTAGATATCTCCCTTAATATAATATATTAAATTTGCATGATAATTACCAACCAGCCATTTAGGCAGTATCCAGATTAAGTCAAATTAATAATTAATTACCAACCGACCAATCAGGCGGTATCCAGTTTAGTCAGGTTAAAACCAATTTAAATAATTACCAACCGACCAATATGGCGGTATCCTCGTTAAGTCAGGTTTTAACTAGTTTATATATTATAATTAAGGGAGATTAATCTAAATATTAGTAATAAAAGTTTTACCTTTTACCCCAGCAAATGGGAGTTACCTCCTCATTACTGAAAAGTAAAAACTGAAAAGTAAAGAAAAGAAAGTGCGAAAGCGGAAATTAATTACTGAAAGCTGTAAATAATCAAAGTATGAATGATTTCATTCTTAAGGAATTCCTTAGAAGAAAGTATGAATTTACAAATGAAATGGCTTGGTATTTATAGGCAAAATTTTGCCTCCATCAAATCATCCACCAAATCAATTTTTAATTGCTCCAATAATTACTCCACCAAATCCATTATTAATTGCTCCACTAATTGCTTATCATGTTTGGTGGTGATTTGATAATTTTTATTATTTATTTTTTGCTTTGAAAATGACTTTAATAATTACACACAACACACTTCTGGATGGTTCATCAATTTCGGGAATGAAATATTCCGAATTAGAAATTATTTTGTCTTTCAAGGTTATAAATCTTTGCGTCTTCTTTAATCTGGAACTTGAATCCGCTCAATCCAATATTGGAGTAAAAAGTTATGCCCAATATACGACAGATGCGCAAAACTGGAATTTCCAAAACTGCACTTCGTTAAAACGCCATTTCAAGTTTCCAATCTCCAAAATTAATATGTCAAGTCCATTTTTTCCCTTATTTGACCCACATTTTGTCCTAAATGATTTCACCCAATATTATTGTATCTGCAAAATAAACTAAAACACATCAAAACGTTCATCAAACTCGAGAAACTAAACAAAATATTAAGTAAAAGGGGGGTAAATATTGATATATTTTCCGCTCATCAATCAAATGATTGAAAAGTAAACATTCATCACATGAACATTAAAATTATTCATCTCATGAATCTAATTATGCCTACTCATCACAACATGCATTTTAATAATCTATATCTCATATAAATTATTAAACTAAAAACTTTAAAAGAGAAAGGGTTAATAACACTTTTCAACCTTAAACTCTTGATGTCAACTGTAGGAAATGACTTTCCTTAGCGCAAAGGAAGATGCTAATGTGGGCACCGGCTCCGGTATAGACCTTGAAAATTTTCTTTGCCTTCTCTCTTTGTTGTTCCCGAATTCCTCCAACTATTGGAGAGTGGATTTTACTCCTTTGATGTAGATGAGTTTCCTTTGACGCCCAACACTTAGACCAACCACCCGATCTTCTGAACTATGACTCGAACAAAAAAATCGTAGTGTGGGCTTCACTCACAAAGATCAACTCTAAACTTTTTAGAGAAGTATAAAATCAACTCTAAACTATTTAGAGAAATAAGTTGTCACAAATTATGTTTGGCTTTTTATAAAGATATTGAATGAAGAAGATCAATATCTATTTCACTCTAATTTCTTTTACTTGTCAACACCTGGGAAAATAATTTTTTTCTCTAAAAAATTGAAGAAAAAATTCTAGATTTTTTGTATTTCTCTCCATCTCTCTCAAACTTGTGTGAAAGCTTAAATTCTCTCAAAATGATCACCCAACTATTGAGTGGAGGTGGTAGATATAATATTCTCTTCCAAATGCCAACCACCTTTGTCATTAAGCATTTAATGGTAAACACATAAATTTGAACGCCATACCAAAGTATAAGATGTCTTTAGATAATGACAAAACCATTAGGTGTATACATGCAACCTAATAGACATAATAAGTTGGAGAGCATGGTAAGCCATATGGATTTGTCTTCATGATAAATAAAAAATTATTATCTTAATAATGATTTAATTACCTTCAATTAAATTGTAGAAATTATCTCATAATTATTACTAACATGATTATCTCATAATCATGATTTGATTATCACATAATCAAATAATTATAGAAAACATTCAGTTTAACTAATTTAACATAGTTTCCATTTGTGACAAAAATATTATTAATCTCATTAATAATATAAAAATATAATGTGAGTATATTATTAGACAATCTAATTATATTATGTTTGCTACAGTTAATCGAGCTAGCACGGGGAACAAATGGACCTATGGTTCCGAGCTCCAATAATTCCAAAATATTAATTAAACTCTTTAATTAAATATTACGAATTATTAACTCCGCGTTATTCCACTAAAAACTCAAAGTTGAACTCCTGTTACTGTAAATGAAAATAAAAGCCGAACAACTTCGGTGTCCATCGATATAGTCATTACATATGGATATAGCCCTTCACGAATATCTCATAAATAGAGCGGGACATAAGTCTGTTAAACCCCTCTAAATAATTTGTCTCTTAAGCACCATTTGTTCTATAATGAACAATTGATTCATAACAATTATGAATATAAGACTTTCTATTCATAATAGAAGAGTTGAGCGCTCAAATTGTTCAAGTCCTGAAGCAATTCATAAAAGAGGTATTCTTCTGCTTCTTGTAAGAAAGAGTGAATTCCATATCTGTGTAAAAATTTCCCAGCTACACACCAAACCATATCCCCAAAATACATAGTTATTGGCCGGGATGCAATACCGACCTCACCATTGTAAATCAAAAGACATAGCCTACCATGCAGGAGTTCATAGTACACTCAGGATTAAGATCGAATCCATATATGATCATCTAGAAGATAAAATGAATTTCTTCAATTAACATATATTATAAGAAATTCATGTTTATCCGAGTCCAGTCCTATATGATCTCATCATACAAGGGGCCGCCATTCCCATGTCACTACATGAAAAATCCCGGATCAAGGTCGTCATACAAGTATAGAATGGAACGCAGCTATAGATAAACCACAAACAAAGTACCCTATTTGTTTGCTCTCTATGGACTATTTAGATTACTAAGTTCGGAATTAAATCCTCTCGTGCATCAAACATACACTAAGTCTGAAAATACAAAAGTAATCATGGTAAACAATACAATTGGACAATATTGATATAAATCAAACAACTTTGATAAATGAATAATGCATTATTATTATTACAATAATCAATTCCGTTTACAATTAATGAAGCTCTAGGGCATATATCCCAACAGATTTATCATCCTTCCCCAATGTCTAAAAAGAAGAGGAAGAGTTTAGAAAACAGTACTTGATTAGCGTGGAATGAAAAAGGCAACTAAAGGTTAAGATCCAGATATATCCGATGTTTCTTACCACGATCATTATCATACCAGTTATCTTGGAAATGATAGGGTCAATTTGTGGTTCAAAGGCTAAAAGTTGGTCAATTAAATCATTGGCTGTTCTGGCAGTGAAGAGGATATCTTTTACAGGTTTTGAAACAAACCCATTTCTTCGGGCATCATCAAGAAACACACAAAGAAAGTCATAAAATCCATCAACGTTAAACAGTCCAAGTGGTTTCTGGTGTATGTTCAAGTTCGCCCAAGATTGTACTGTAAAAATTTCCTCCATCGTGCCTAAGCCACCTGGCAAAGCTATAAAAGCATCAACACGATTAATCATTTCAACCAGTCATTCAGACATACCTGGCACGATGTATTCATGTCCATTTGATGGTCCAATAAGATTTGCCTCTTCCAAAGGTTTTGGGATGATTCCCAAAACTTGACTATCTCATTCATGTACGGCCCTTGAAACATACCCCATTAGTCCAAGATTGCCACAACTATATACTAGGTGCATATTCTTTTCAGCTATGACTCGACCCAATTCTTATGCTGCCACTACGAATTCTGGTTTAGAACCAGCACTAGTACCGCAAAACACACAAATGTTTACAACTCATCTTCTTGAAGTTGCTTCCAGTTTTTATGTATTTTTTTCTCAAGTCCGGATGCCTTCAAGAGTGCAATGATGAGTTGAATTTATAGAACCTGAAATATGGTGAGTAATAATAGCACTACTACCTGCCAAATGACAATTATTAGCTAAACAGTAAAATATATCATGAAAGTCAAAAAGTTTGGATCCTGTCGGATAAAATAAAAGAAAATAATAAAACAAATCACAATTATTAGATAAATACAAAGAGATAATAATTTTAAAAATAAGTAATGGCTTGAATGACGTCTATGCATCAAGGACAAGCTTCCCATCCAATTTTCTTGTAAATTGGCAAACAAGGTCTTTTATAGTCAGATTCCCAAGACTTTAATGTTGTCTTTCTTTTTGGAATTGTGCATGTAACATGTGAATTGTGTGATGCACATATCCACTGGGATGTGTCTCAAGAGTCAATGATATGTCATCCAAAGACTCTTTACTCAAGCCATCCCTGATGAATTTAATTTTATCTTCACGGTTATCGGACACAATTCCTAAAGAAAGACAATGAGTATTACATGTCATGCGTGCACATTTATAGCAAACACCTAGTCTTTTAGCTCTTCTTTTCTTAACATAGTGCTTATTCCCAAACCAGGCAGATATGAAATAAAAGAGTCAGAGGACTAACCTGCGCATCGGACCCGTGCTTCAATAATCCAATTTATGTCATTAGGAATACCTTTGATCATCAGAAGTCTCATTCGTTCCATGCGAGCTTTGTAAACTTTCATCAGAGAGTTTTGAGGGAGAGAAGGAAATTACTTGTGAAGATTTGCGAGAACGTCTTCCATCATGAAATGTGACTTTACTTACAAAAATTAAAAAAAAATGAAAACACACCAAATCTGAATATATACACAATTTGCATGGGTTGCCTCCATGCTAGCGCTAAGTTTAACGTCATCAGCTAGACATGACTGCCCGAACGTTAGGCTGGATCTGAAAGTGCGACACTTTATTTTTGTCGCTCAAATGATTCTCTCCAGTATTGCATGACACGCTGGCTGTTAACGTGGAATGTGTTGTTGGACTTGGGTTGTATATCTCAACTAATCCATAGGGTAACACTTGAGTAATCACAAATGGACCTGACCACTTTGATTCCAGCTTTCCAGGGAAAAGTTTCAACCGTGAATCGTATAACAATACCTGCTGCCTTGGCTCCAGTTGTCTGCGTATTATTTTTTATCATGTCATTTCTTGGACTTTTCTCTATACAGTTTGGCATTTTCATAAGCATGTAGGCAAAATTCCTCCAATTCATTTAGTTGGTGGAACCGTTTTTCCTACTGCTTATAAATCAAGATTTAACTTCTTCAGTGCGAAATATGCTTTATGTTCAAGCTCCATTGGTAGATGGCATGCTTTCCCAAAACACCATTCGATATGGGGACATACCAATGGGTGTCTTGTAAGCTGTTCGGTAGGCCCATAGTGCGTCATCTAGTTTTGTAGAACAATGCTTACTTGTTGATCCAATGATTCTCTCCAAGAGTCTTTTGATCTCCCTGTTTGAAACTTCAACATGTCCATTTGACTGCGGATGGTAGGTAGTGGCAAATTTATGAGTAACTTCATTTTTGGATAGGAGTGTTTCGAAGTATCTATTTCAGAAATGTGTGCCACAATCACTGATAATTGCCCGAGGTGTTCTAAAGCGAGTGAAAATATTCTTTTTAAGGAATTTTATCACCACTTTTGAATCATTTGATGGCGGTGCAATTGCTTCAACCTATTTGGAGACGTAGTATACTACAACTAGTATGTACAGGTTTCAGAATGATGGAACAAAGGGTCCTATAAAATCAATCCCTCATACATCAAATATCTATACTTCCAGAATGTTTTACAGAGGTCCTTCATTTCTCCTTGAAATATTTCCCGTTCTCTGGCACCTGTCACATTAAAGAGCAAATAAGTAATCATATTTAAACAGAGTGGGCCAGAACAAACCTGATTGTAGGACTTTGGCTGCAGTTTTATTCCCACTGAAGTGTCCACCGTATGGTGATGAATGACATTGATGCAGAACACTATTGACTTCTCATTTGGAACACAACATGTCAGTAATGATCAACAAACATTTGAACAGGTACGGCTCATCCCAGAAATAGTGCTTGACTTCTTTGAAGAACTTCTTTCGTTGCTGATGAGTCCATTCCAATGGCCATTTTCTCGATACTATGTAGTTGATATAGTCAGCATACCAAGGGACATCATGTTGTTTCAAGGCAAACAACTGTTCATCTGGAAAAGTTTCTTTTATTGTCAGTTCTTTGCTAGCTGTTTCTCCCTTCTCGAGCCTCGATAAGTGATATGCCACATGGTTTTCTGTCCTTTTCCTGTCTCATATTTCCATATGAAATTTTTGCAGTAGAAGCACCCAATGGATCAATCTAGGTTTGGCATCTTTCTTCGTGATCAGGTATTTGATTGATGAATGATCTGTGTAGATAACCTATAGGCACTGTATTTTTGCATATAAGTCCCGATGATAAGTCTCGTACGGAGGCACTACTCTTTAGGTTGCGAAAGTCGTGGGAAATGAATGTCAGAAGTGGAAATTTAGAATAAGTATGTCATCAGATTCAATTCACATGTTCACTGCTTTCGCATTCGTTGCTGCATTCGTGACCACGTTCGAACGTCAAGCAGATTGCGGGCGTTCCTGTAATGTTCGAATCAGCGTTCGAATGGTGTCGGTACTTATGGTTTTGCTGCTAGCCTCACGCCCAAGTCCAATTAGCCCATCCAAAAAAAATAATTAAAATATTTAAAATACATGTCACAAATTAAATTAAATTAAATAAATAAAATCAAATCAAATCCCTTCATAATCTAATCAAAATCTAATAAAATCCCTCCCTAATCAAACACCAATTAAGATATTCACTCCCTAAATTAAACCCATCTTTTCCTTTAATAAACCAATCAAAACACTTCCCTTTTTTTGAGGATTCCATTCCTTACCTAGAAACCCTAGCAAACCATTATAAAAAAGAAGCCTAAACCAACCTTTCACACCCTAGGTCATTCTCACAAAAACACAAAATAAATAACCTAGCATTCACGCCTAAGGCAAAAAAGCAAGAAGCAAATAATTCTCTCTTCTCCTCCTCCCTACCATCACCGAAACACTCTCCCAAAACAGCAAAGGAACATCACCAAAACACCCCCTAAACAGTAAACATCCCCACCACAAAACATCTTGAAAACAAAGCCCTAATTCACGCACCAACACCCTTAACTGCAGCCCCAATTCACGCCAAAAAACAACACCAAAACTGCAGCCGAAGCAGTGAAAACCGCAACCCCTAATACCCTCAAGAACGTAAAAACAGTCCCTTAATACAGTGAAAACAGTGACCAGAAAATACAGTAAAAACAACATTTTCCCGGAGTAAGAACAACAACAAAATAGAGGAAAAGACAACTCAAAACTTTGAAGCAACGAACGAAAGCAGTGGACCAGTGAACCGGAGGAGTTGCGGAGCATCAATCCTTCCGACGGCCATGTAACACACTTTCGAGAGACGACCTAAGAGGTTAGACCTGAGGGCAACCATTCTTATTTATTCTCATTCTTTTTTATTGTTTATTAGAATTCCTTCGCATGAGAGTCGTTTGTTGATACATGTTGTAGTCCTTGAATGAATGGAATATGTATTCTCTCTTGTGGTATATCGGATGGAAACCCAGTAAAAAATTCCGTAGCTGAATTCGAATGGACGGTATTGTGGTTTGCACTCGGGATACAATGCCACGTACCAATTGAGAGATTCACATGTTTCGTTTAATCCAACCTTGTGTTTTAAGCATGATTTAGTCGTTAGTATGTTATTACTTTCTGCATGTTACTTATTTATGCATGGTAATATAATGCGCATGGGAAATCAAGTT
Source organism: Zanthoxylum bungeanum (assembly GCA_019454045.1). Lineage (NCBI taxonomy): Eukaryota > Viridiplantae > Streptophyta > Magnoliopsida > Sapindales > Rutaceae > Zanthoxylum > Zanthoxylum bungeanum. Next base: position 6,159 of record SKCR01003010.1, on the reverse strand, counting down.
GGATTAAAGGTCCTCCGTTTTGAGGGATGAAAAGTCAAAGGGCTACCTTTGCCACGATGTTTTTCCGCGCCGGACGAAGTATGTTTGATTGAATGTGAGATATGTTTAATCGGATATATGTAGTTCCACATTATTGTCTCATTCATTTGTATGCATTGTAATGTAATGCGCATGGGCTAACTAGGGTGGAATAAAGGTCATCTATTCGAGGGAAATGCCTGAAGGCTACATTTACCACGATGTTTTGCCGCGCCTTTTATTATGTCATTTACCCTTTGCATATCATTGCTTTATTTACGCATGCATTGCATTCTAGTGCGCATGGGCTAACTAGGGTGGATTAAAGGTCCTATATTCGAGAGAAATTCCTAAATGCTACATTTACCATGATCTTTTGCCGCGCCGGATGAGGTACACTCGATTGAATGTGAAATATGTTCGATCGGGCATATGAGGTCCTATATCGTGTATTTGTTCATCCATGTATGTGTTTGTGTCATTTCAAATGCCATTTTGGCAATATCGTTCGAACGCGTTTCCAAACGCTACACGAACGTATGTATCATGCCTCATTCCGTTCGAACACATTTAGGAATGCTACACGAATGTATGCATTCTGTCTTATTTCTGTTCGAACGAATCTCGGAACGCTACCGGACGCGCATGTATTTTATTGTATCTTACATCAGGTCTCATCCCATTCGAACGCGTTATCGAACGCTATACGAACGTGAACATTCTGTTTGTCGTTCGAACGCATTATCAAACGTTATACGAATGTGGACTTCTGGTTTTCGTTCGAACGCGTTATCAAACGCTACTCAAATGCTTGAATTATGTTTACCGTTCGAACGAGTTTACAAACGCTACACAAATGCGCATACACTGGACAGATTCCTTCATCATGTTTCATGCATGTTTGTTTCCTTAGTCATTCCCTTCCCCATCATATGCTTAGTTAGCTCTCTTTAATATTTATGCCTTTACCGTTATTGTTTATTTATATTTTTCACATTTATTTATTCAATATGCTCATGAGATTGTGTGCTCGCTTTTATTATTAATGCCATTATAGTTGTTATTAGTTACATTATTGCACTTTATTGCTTAATACGTTCATGAATTATGTATTTTGCCTTCATTTCTTTCATTTACGATTACGGGTGTGCAAACTTGCATGTTGCTTAAATTATCTGGTATGTGTTGCATGCGATTTGGTTGTACTATGCATAAATCATTTCATTACAAGTGGCATAAGTAAGGGACCTGTGGGACACAGAAACTGGGCGACGCATGTTGTTCTAGGCTCGCGGCCTAGTTGGGAGTATGGATTAGCCCGCGGGGGACTAAACCGGAGAATAATGGAGTCGCCACCCTGTGTGAATCGAGAAAATGAGATTTAAGGCCGCACTCACCCCTCGCAAGGGAAGACCACAAACCGTTGGGTTCAGAATGGTCCCTTACTTATGCCACTTGTAATAAAGTGATTTATGCAATAATTTAGCCAAAGCCTAAACAACTTATTTCCAATGATAATTATATTTCTAAGTTCACATGCATGAAATTAATCATCATAACATACAATATCACATGGCAATCGCATGAACATATTTCGATCATATAATATGGAAAACTAAGAACAACCTAATCATGCTTAAGTACTATCTTATGAATACATCGAATGGATAAATGCAGGAATACAAATAATATGATTGACTACATAATGCAAGAGAGATCACCCAAGAGGCAATTATGCATGAAATATGATGAGACAGACTCATTTCAGTGTGTGTGCATTCGTGTAGCGTTCGTAAACGCGTTCGAACGGTAAACAGAAGGTTCGCCTTCGTGTAGCGTTTGATAACGCGTTCGAACGGGACCAGACCTGATGATACAAAATGCATGATAAAACAAAGATAGTGCGTGCGTGTTAGCGTAGCGTTCAAGAACGCGTTCGAACGGTAAACAGAAGGTTCGCATTCGTATAGCTTTCGAGGACGCGTTCGAACGGAACCAGACCCGATGCATGATGAAACTAAGAAACTACGTGCGCGTTCGCGTAGCGTTCGAGAACACGTTCTGATTGAACTCATCTCGCATCCAATCAAACATACACTATAAACAGAAGGTTCGCGTTCGTGTGGCGTTTGAGAACGCATTCGAACGGAACCAGACCTGATGCATACAACACATACATAAAAAAAACAAATCCACAATGTAGGACCTCATGTATCTGATTGAACTCATCTCGCATCCAATCAAACATACACTATCCAGCGCGGTAAAGCATCGTGGTAAAGGATTTTAACCTCTCAAAATAGAGGACCTTTAATCGGACTTACTAAGCCAATGCGCAAACAACACAATACATATATAAAGAAGTAAAGACAATGATATCGGACTTCGTGTATCCGATTGAACATATCTCACATCCAATCAAATATACATCAACCGACGTGGCAAAGCATCGTGGTAAAGGATTTTAACCCCTCAGAATAGGGGACCTTTAATCCAACTTACTAAGCCCATGCGCTTGATCACGTCATGCATATAAAAATAAAGACAGTAATATCAGACTTTGTATACCCGATTGAACACATCTTACATTCAACCGATTATACATCGATCGGCGCCGCAAAGCATCGTGGTAAAGGATTTTAACCCCTCAGAATACCCTCAGGTCTAACCTTTTTTGTCGACTTTCAGACTTACGTTGCACGAAGATCGGAAGGGTTAAGCTCTTCAACTTCTTCGATTCACTGGTTTAGCATCTTAGCTCACTGTTTTGCTGTTTTGCTTTTTGTTTGACCTCCGTTTTTGTTGTTGTTTGACCTCCGTTTTGGCTGCTGCTTTCTCTGTATCTCTGCTTACTATTTCAGGTCTTTAAAGCTACTATTTTTTCATTTTTTAGGGGGTCTAAGGGCTGTATTTTTCGGTTGTTTAAGGAGGCTAAGGGTGCAGTTTTTTATGTTACTGTTTTAAGGATTTTAAGGACTGTTATGAGGTGTTTTTCGATGATATGGCTGCAAATTTTGGAGCTGCTGTTTCGGTGTTTTAGTGGACTGTTTTGAAGGTTTATTTTTGGTGAAGTGAGGGTGGAGATAAAGAGAATTGTTTGTGTTGCTTCTTGTTGCTGTATGCGTAAGAGTGCTAGGGTTTCTTGGGCATGTATGGGCGTGAATCGTGAGAGATTGGAGATGGGGTGGCTTTGGTTGGGTTGTTTATATAGACAAGGGCTAGGGCTTTGTCTTGTCTCACAAGAAATAGATTGGATTTGGTGTCAACAAGGAAATGATTTGATTGATTGGGGGGACAAATTTTGGTGAATTAGGAAGGTTGAATATTTGATTTATCTTGTTTAGGCATGATATTGGTTAAGTAAGGTATAAATATTTGTGATTTATCTTAATTAGGTATGATTTAATTTAATGTTTTCTTTAATTTAATATATAATATTTTGGATTATGAAGTTACAATATTTTAATTTGGTATAATTATATTTTCTGATGTCTTATTTAATTTGGTAAATGACTTAATTTAAATTTTATTTAGTTAATATTTAATTTAATTAATATTTAATTTAATTTGGGTGTATTTTATAGGCATGGGCGTGTGGGCCTAGGTGGGTGTGGGCGTGGGCTTTGTCTTGGTAAGCTAGGTGTTGTGTTGGTTTGGTGAGTGGGTTTGGGCCAAGAGTGCTTTAAACAGAGGTCCAACAAGTGAGCCTGACGCTAAAAAATTGATAAAAAATCTAAAGAAACACTGATTCCCTTCTGACGACCGTTTCCAGTTCCCGCAATATCCTTAACTAAAAAGGTAGTGCCTCCAACTGAGACTCATCATCGGGTTTCACATGAAAAAATGCAATGCCTACAGTCGCCCCCACTTTGATGGGACTTGTGCAGTGTGTGACTTTGAACAATCATATCAAAGTTATACAATGCATTTTCACTTACCTGGCTCGTCTACTGCCTCGAGCTGAGTTGGTGCTGCAGTGGACCTCGATCCTGGGACGCATCCCAATAACTGCAACCGATAATGGGGGCAGCTCGACCCTGGGACGCATCTCGATACCGCTGGAAATGAGGCCCTCGCCCTCGAACAAATGATGTAGTGGGCCATCGACCTTGGGATGCATCCCGGAACTACAACTGATGATGCAGTGGGCCCTCGACCCTGGGACGCATCCCGGAACTACAACTGACAACATAGACGCCTCGACCCTGGGACGCATCCCAAAACTGCTGACGATGTGGGCCTCGCCCCCAAGCTGACATGATGTGGGGCCTTGCCCCCAAGCTGATATGGGCCTCGCCCCCCGAGCTGACATGATGTGGGGCCTCGCCCTCGAGTCGATATGGGCCTCGCCTCTGGGACTTATCACCGAAACTGAAGCTGCGCTGACGCTACTTGGTTCATTTCTACCGCTTTATCCTTTCTTCGAACCTGCGAACACAAAACAAAATCAAAACACGAAGAAAATGCAATGTTACGTGTATGCATGAATGATTTTCTTATTCCGTTGGGTTAGGTCTCTACCAATTTCCTTGGTGACTGCTCGGTCTTCACCCCCTCAGGCAAAATACTGCTTCAATCTGTCTACGTTGATCGGCTCGGTGAACTCGTTCCCTTACAAGTCTGAAAGCCTCACAGCTCCATTTCCCATTACTTTCTGCACTATGTAAGGCCCTTCCCAGTTACGTCTGAACTTTCCTTTTGGATCTGTCGTCAACGGCTTTGATTGCTTAAGTACCAAATCTCCATTTCTGATCTTGGTGGGGCGTACTTTCTTGTTGAATGCTCGGGCTAGTCTCTTCTGATACAACTGCATGTGGTACAAAGACTTCGTTCTCTTCTCATCTAGTAGTGCTAACTGATCAAACCTCTGTGCGGCCCACTCCTGTTATGGTAATTCTGCCTCTGCTAATACCCTCATAGACTGTATTTCCACTTCTACTAGCAATACTGCTTCCATTCCATAGACCAAAGAGTAAGGTGTGGCCCATGTTGCTGTTCTTACTGATGTTCTGTACCCCTACAATCATATGGTAGTTTCTCGGCCCAATCTCTGCAGTTCTCTGTCGTCTTGGCTAAAATCATCTTTATAGTCTTGTTGGCTGCCTTAACTGCCCCATTTGCCTGCGGTCTGTACGGTGATGACTTGTGGTGGCCTATCCCGTATTTTTGTAACATTGCCTTCGTCTCTCCTTGAAACTGAACTCATTTGTCTATCACTACATAATGCGGCATACCATACCGACAAATGAGGTTCCGAGCTATAAACTTTGCCATCTGTTTTGATGTAACATTGCAGAATGATTCAGCATCCACCCACTTCGAGAATTAATCTACTGCCACTACTATGAAGCGATGCCCATTCGATGCATTTGGTCGAATTTCTCTGATCATATCAATTCCCCATGCTGAGAAAGGCCACGGCTCTGACAACTCGTGCAACTCTGTGTGCGGAAAGTGATTCAAATTACCGTGTGCTTGACAATCCTGACAGTGCTTTACCATATTCGTGTTGGTGATTCTAGGTCTCCAAAATCAAATTAAACAAGCATGAATCGTGTGAATACAACGATGAAAGTGTTGGTTTAATCTAAGGTCCCAAGATCAATAACAAGACATGAAACATGCATGAATACATCAACGGAGGTAGCGGAATACTCACATTGATCGGTTATGTCGATTTGAAGATGAATCAAGCCCAAAAACGTACTGCCTTTGTAAGCTCACTGCAGCAGTCCACTGCCTACAAAAACAGAAAATTAAGTGAAGAAACGGAGCTCCAATCATCGTCGGATGGATCCCGTCTCATGGGGGAACCTCCCTACCACCTTCGCAAGACTCGTAGTGTGCTAGCACTTGATCTCTCACCATGAGAAACCACTCTTGCTTCCCTTTAACTCACGCCCAAACTGGTTCCAAACCAGTGAACACTCCCTTGTGTTGCCGTGAGAGAGAAGAGAGAAATGAGAGAAAATTGTGTAATGTTTTGTTAATTAAAATGATTTACCAAAAATCAATTTATTTATGCCATAATTTATTTAAATTAATAATAAACTTATGACACAAATTCTGGCAAAGGCTTAGAGTGTCAAACACTTCATTTCCAGGCAATACCATTGAGTGCATTGTACACAATCTCCATGC
>SKCR01003009.1:0-17051 GCA_019454045.1 Zanthoxylum bungeanum | reverse complement strand
CCAAATCTTCAGGAATGAGAAACCCGGTTTCTTTCCTGTTCATGTCTAATATGAACTCTGTCTAACTATTTTATGGAACCTTATTCTAAATAAGTTCTACACTGTCTATTCTTATCCGTTGAAGGAAATGGTAGCTTAGAGCGACTCATGATTAACCTTATCATGTCTAACAAAATTCTGTTTCTCTGTTCGGACACACCATCAAACTGACGTGTTCCGGGAGGAGTCCTCATTGAAAGAATACTATAATCTTCCAAGTATATGAGAAACTTATTGCTTAAGTATTTTCATCATGGTCTAACCGTGATGATTTAATACTTTAGCCGATCTGTTTGTCTATTTCGTGTCGAAACTATAAAAGTTTCCGATTTGTGTTTCAAAAGAGACACATAACCATAACGTGATGCCACATCCGTAAAGGTCACGAAACATTCATATCCACCTCTAGCCTAGCTAGATATGGGCCCACTTACGTCACTATGAACGAGGGCTAACAGATCGGTGGCATCTACATTTTTACCAAGTAAATAGTATTTTAGGCAATTTGCCCAATAAACTAGATTCATATACATTATTTGAATGGAATCAAATTTGTCCTAGTGTCCACTCTTCGAAAGTGTGGATATACGAGTCTTGTTAATTGTGTCTCAGACAAAAATGCCACTTATAAGTCTCAACTGATTAATCAGTTTGAGCTATTTGTTTGTCATATTTTACGTTTGAGATTTATTTATATTCAAAATATAATGTTGTTATTCACATCTAATGTGTTTATCTCAATATCATCTTTACATAATGAAACACTTTAGTGTTCTAGAATATAAAGACATACCCGCAACGGGTTAAACCCTGATATAGAGATAATGTATCTAGTCAAACTAGTTACATTGTAATAGTTTCCTAATTTAAGTACACACACGAAGGGTAGTTAATAAACTTAGCTATCTACGGTTAAAACAATGACTTTCATCCCGTTTCCAATTCGTAGATTAATCTCAACTGAAGTCAGTATCCTACTCTCAGTAGATTCTGCACATCAATGCATATTTATGTACCACTTCCAGTATCTAAAATCCAATTTTAATACTAGTTATGAACATGTTTATAACAAACATATTTAAAGTCAGAGCCTTGCCCGTTCTTCAATTCCTTCATGTCTGCCTTGTCCATACGGCAGTCACGCTTCCGTGTCCCCGTTTACCACAGTTTAGGCAGACATTTTGGGATATGTCCTTTGTCTTCCTAGAAGATTATAATGACTTTGCCTTTGCCTTTTTCGGTACCCCAGAAGCCTATGGCCAAGCCTTGGCCTTCCGGAATGTCGAAATAAGATACGCCTTGCGCTTCTTGCCTTATTACAAACTTTAGCTTTGTCTCATTGAGTATAACCATTAACTCTCCAAGAGTTTACTATTGCAAATTTAGTACTTCAAAGATCTAAGAATAGATCTATGAAGATCCTTTAATTTCATTATCATACTATAAGGATCTAATCCTTAGTTCTGATTAAGAAATTAAGGAGTCTACTTGGCAAGCTTATTGGATTTAGCACTAAAGTTATCATCACATGAATCTTCCAAATATCATGCTCTACTATTTGCTCAACTCCGGGCTTAGGCCTATGATGTTATTTTATCAAATAAAGTAACTTCTTAGTTTTTCAGGACTATCCTGATTCATTATTCCCAATTTGAAAATTAAAGTCGTTTAAATACATTTTCACCTAGGATTATGTTTTAAACACTAATCTTTCAGTTATCTTGATTCTAATAGTCCAACTATTTAATCAACGATTTTAGGTACTATTTATTATAATGATTACTATAGTCCAACTATATAATCAACTATACTATAATGATCTAATCCTTAGTTCTGATTAAGAAATTAAGGAGTCCACTTGGCAAGCTTATTAGATTAAGCACTAAAGTTATCATCATATGAATCTTCCAAAGATCATGCTCTACTATTTGCTCAACTTCGGGTTTAGGCCTAAGATGTTATTTTATCAAATAAAGTAACTTCTTAGTTTTTCAGGACTATCCTGATTCATTATTCCCAATTTGAAAATTAATGTTGTTTAAATACATTTCCACCCAGGATTATATTTTAAACACTAATATTTCAGTTATCTTGATTCTAATAGTCCAACTATTTAATCAACGATTTTAGGTACTATTTATTATAATGATTACTATAGTCCAACTATATAATCAACTATAATTTAATTGATTAAATTCAATTATATTGATTACTATAATCCAATTATAAAATCAACTATTAATTGAAATAGTTTGAATACAGTCCAACTGTTTAATTAAAACAACTTTAAATATTAGTCCAACTAATAAATAATTTATTTGACGATATATTTGAAATGAGCGTGTAAGGCAAGTTACTAAACGAATATTGCAAATTTAATACTTGCCTCCCACTATTTTTCGGCGAGCCTCTAACCCTCTGTGGAGTACTCAGGAAACCTTGTTTGCTAGTGGGCTAGGATCCCGTTAAATAACACACAATCTTGACTTTGGCCAACAAATTGTATGATAATTAACTAGGTAGATCTCTAAGATCAATTGGATCCCATCCAATTCCTAGATCCAGTAGGTGGACATCTAAGTCCGAAATATATATCTTATATATGCCAATATATCCAATATATTACCTAACCTATTTCCTCTGAATCAAATAAGTCTTGGCTTTGGCACAATAAACTTAGTGATCCTAGTTAAGCGAAACCCATTGACCATGGAAAGCTTCGTAATCAATGTCGATGGACAATAAGTGTTCTTGACTTTGGCCAACAAATCACAACTCGGACAAGACACCGATATGGAACAAAGCTCTCATGAATCAAACACATCCTCGACGGACAAAGGCCTTGATTTTGGCCAACAAACCAATGCTAGTCTTGGATCTTGAGTAAGAATCACTCAATGGAAGGAAAAACACTTAATATGTTTTGATGGTTTTTCGCGTGCAATTGGCAACAAATTTATTATCTTCGTTAAGGTCTCATCATCATACACACTTAAACATGCATTCTAAACACATAATAAGGCCCATAAATAAAATAATAATGATATGCGGATGGATACTTAACACATTGTTCCTATAACAAATCTCTCTTTTTCCTCTCTCTCGCTAGCACGAGTATTACTTCTACCCAATTACATAACACTTATAAAGAAACCTCATTAACATTGAGGGGAATATGTAAGAAGAGAAATACATAGAGTAAGGAGGTATTAGGCTGGACACGCAGGTCCATTTAATAAATTCTAAATTTATTACAACAATTTCTAAAATTGCTCCACCCATCTACCCATCATTCTTAATCTGTGCTTTCGCTCTGGACGCTCTTACTGCCTTCATTAGCTGTTCCAGGGCCTCTACGCACACGGATTAACTTATTTCTTTCCCAAGTCATCACGTCTCCTCCACCTTAGCTGAGACTGCTAAGTGAGGCAGATAACTCTTTGTGCTTGTATGAATGAATACTTCTCTTGGTTCGGACATCCGGAGCGAAAGCACGGTCCTGAGCCCACTCTGGCTCAGCCGCACCACCCGGGGTGCGAGCCACCCGAGAAGCAAGCTATTACAGCGAGCGGCTGGAGCTGTAGGGAGCCGAGGAGCAAGGCAGTAGATAAGATAGAAGAAGGGGCCAGGCTCCCGGTGGAGCAGAGGAGACGGTCATTCTCCTTCTTCTCCATCTCCATCTCCATCTTCTTCTCCTCCTTCTCATTCTCCTTCACCTTCTCCTTCTTCTTCTTCTTCTTCTTATTCTTCTTCTTAGGCTACATCCTAAACCTTTCCCTCTCATCGAGACATAAACTACGGTGGAAACCTTCAAATCAGAAGAAATCAGTCAGCGAATAAGCTTTTTGTACTTGACGAACTCTCTCTGTGGCCGCATTCGGTCATGTCTTCCATGTAGTATTCTTTTCTGTTGTCGGTCAATTGTATTTTGAATTCGTCTTTGTTCAAGTCCCACAGCTCTTAGTCCATATTCCCTCTAGCCCTATTTCAAACTCTCTCTTAGCGAGTCATGCTTGTGTGAATACATGGTTGTGATGCATGAATAATGTATATCATTATTCAATCAATCTAATCCAATTAATTAATCTGAATAATAATGACCATCCAATGTTCAAACAACGATTTGATTTTGCGCGAGTCCAACTCGAATTGCGAATAAGTACTCAAAGTACGAATTCTTTAATTAAAATAAACTACAACATTAAATCCATTAATATGTATTTAATACTAATTCACTATTTAATTCCAAATTAAATATTACACTTTATTAATAAACCTTTACGACTTAAATTCAAAATTTCATCGTTACGGGTCTCAAAGCCCGATTAACATCCAATGTAAATTTAATTTAAAGTCCAATGGGCTTTTAATTAATTTCTTAAGGCATGGACTTTTGGTCAACATGGGTCAAACCCAATTACCAAAGCCCATTTAAGGAATTACCCTTATTTGCCAAGAAACCAATTTAGGCCCATTAGGACCAATTAAAGTTAAAGGTCCATTAGTCATAATTGGACTTTATGGAAATGGTTTTGGGCCCAATTGGATCCAACCAATTTAGCCTAAACCAATCTTGGTACAACCAAGCCCATTAAAGCACAATTACAACTTTTCAATCCCAAATCCAATTTAAGCCCAACATAATTAAATTCCAAAATTCCAATTTCACAATTTAATTACTCAAAGTGTATAGCCATAATTAATCACCCAAATCAATATTTCCAAAACATCAATTAGCCTAATTAATTATGTCATTATCATCAAAACATGTCCACACATTTTAATCAAAAATCAAACCCATTTACCATGCTATATGTCTCGGCAATCATTGGTTTTAATGTACAATTCAAAATTCAATCCAATTAATTTCAAATCAACATTTCCCAATTGTTTCAAGTCATCCAATGATCAAAGAAACAAAAATATTAGGGTTCATGTATTTTCGGCAAAGCCTACTTTTTGGGCAAAAAATGATCCAATCAAATTTTCATGAAATTGATCCAATCAAACTTCAATTAAACTTCATTTAAGCATACTCAATCAAGTAATTTTATCAAATCATGCTCAAATACAATTTAACCAATTTAAAACCTAAAAAGTGTCATGCTCAATAGTGGCTCAAGATACCATTGTTGGGTTTCTCTAAGGTCCCAAGGATCATTATCAAGCAAGAAACATGTATGAATAAATCAAAGGAAGTTGCGGAATACCTACATTGAGCGGTTGAGCGATGCGATGAAGAACAAAACTTTTTAAGCCCTTTGAAACTCCAAGATGCTTACGGGATTCACTGCTTTTGTCCTCCAAGTTTGCGGCCATGGATGGTCCATCAAGCTCCAAGATTTGGTTGATGATTCCATGCTCACGTGTACGGTTCCCTATCACCTTCGCAAGAATTCGGAAGTGTGCTAGCACTTGGTAATTTTTGCCACAAAAATTACCTTGCTTCTCCTTGCCTTTTTCGGTGAAACCAGAAAGTTTAGGAAAAAGATGGACCAAGGCCGAGAGGGAGAGGAGAGGAGAGAGAAGAGAAAAAACATGTATTGGTTAATTAATTTCTAAAATCAATTAAAACATATACCAAAATTTTGAATTTAAAAAAGTCAAAAGGTACAAGCTTTAATCCTCCCAACAACCACCATCAATCAAAGTGACAAGTTGTCAAATCACTCAAAGTTACTAGACATCACATCAATCGATTGACTAGTGATTTGACGCTTGATGTGACTTGTGGGCCGCACTTTAATTCGCAATGCGAGTGCGCCCGCAAAAACTCCCGGGCTCAGGTTCGCTAATTCCAAATTAACGAATTTTCCGTTGCGACGAAATTAAATCTAATTTAATTAAATAATTTTGGCTAGCAAAATTACTATTCACATCGCTAACGAATTAATTCTAAATTAACTCGTTTGCCCGAATTAAAATCTAATTTCAATTCCGTGTCGAAATCCAATTTCGTATAATATATTGAATATATTATTTTATCGATTAATTCCAAATTAATCGCTCTCTCTCTTTAATAATATTTTATCCTAGATAAAAAATATCTCTGTAATTAATCCCAGATTAATTTTCTCTCTCATCTATTTATCCCAATTAATAAAGTGCGAGTCATACGTCATCGGTGAATCTTCGGGAAGCGACCCATGAGATCCCCGGATATGTTGGCAGTAAATCTGGTCGTCGGACTATCCGAACACGTAAGTACCTAGTACTACGCTTTTACCGATTTTCAAGACAAGGTTGGCTTCTAGCAAAGCGCCATGCCTACCCAATTCTCTATAAATATCCTTACAGGAATATGGTAATCTATATCAGGCGTAGTATACGTAGTATTGCGTATTTCGATCCAGCATCGAATGTCACGTGCAAGGCCTGTGGCTGGAATTGTGTCTGCCCCGTACAAAGCACATATCGGATCTCTGGTAACTAGTCTCTATATCGGATAATCATGACCTAGTCATATTATCCCGATTACTGCAGTACATAAGAGAACTAGTTTCGTATCCTACGTGACCATCATCTCCACTATAATTGGAGTGATATTTCCGTCTAGACATCACACCTAATACACTACGATTCTCAATATACCCAGAAGAGGCGTACACAGAACCCTGTTAAAGCCCTGGACGACCAAAACCAAAGTATATTGATTGTCGCAAGTATTAGCGGTGCAAGTCTCAGGTTAAGACCAAATACACCTACCCTGATTCGGAATTCCATAGACACATAGTCATACTACCAATGGAATTCCGAAGGGTCTATCCAGAGCGAAGCTGTTTTCCGTACCATCGGTAAAACACAACCTCCTATTACACTTGCTTGAGTATCTTATACCCCAAATATATAAGAACTATGCCGTTATGCCCTCACAACGCGCACAAGTGTAATACTAGTCTTTTACGCATTATCGATGTCTGATCTCGATAATACTCTGACTAGGGATTTTTAATGATTAAACTTTCGTGGATTGATACTATCTCATATCATCTCAATCCAGGAACTAATCATATGGACCTTTAATCATTTATACATCTTGGTGATCTAATCACAAATGATAAAAGAGCAATTTCCTTTGTCACATAGTTAATTTGTACAACAACACCATGATCTGTACAAATAGTGATGCTATGGGTCATAAATGTCCAACAGACATAGGTCTATGAGGGAAACAGGGCTTACCGTTATACCTAAGATGTATGTGACTACTACATTGTTGGGCAAGCAGCCCGTAAAGAGTATGAATAGTCTCACAAGAGGAATAATCATAGAATAGGGGAATCACCATCTGGTATAAGGCATCAAGAATGATTTAAGGCTGCACTACGCACCTTGCAATGTCTAACCTTAAACCCATTTGGGTTTGGAATGGTCCCTTAAAGATGCCAGTATAATTTTTAACCTTAAAGGAGGTATCCTTATATCTTATGATGTAGTCACACGTAATATAATTTATAAATCATTCAAGGCGCAAACATGATAAAGTTGTTGGAGTTGGTGCTTGGAGCGCCAGTTCGAATAATATACTGTATATTATAATTTATTATTTATTAATAAAATAACTACATTTTAATTTCAAACCTTACAAATGGTAATGTTATTATGCATATTAGATTGATATATATAAATATGCTGAAAATGGCATCAACCTTATAATAGTCATGTAGTATATTAGACACTGGGTGATCTGATATTGGGATAGGTTTACTATAACAAACTATTCTTAATTAAATATTCATAGTCGTTGGTTTTGAATACGGTTGAATTCTTATAACCTAGAAGACTAGCTGTTAGACATTATGTCCCATAGCGTCACTGTTTGTAAATGATATTGTATTATTGTACAAAATTAACTATGTGATAATGAAATTGCCTTTTGCCGTTTTGTAATATTATTTACTTTGATATATAAATGGCGAAAGTCCATATGATTAATACCGGATTGAGATGATATGAGACAGTATCAATCCATAAAGGTTTAATCATTAAATATCCCTAGTCAGAGTATTATCGAGATCGGACATCGATAATGCGGAATAGACTAGTATTGAGCTTGTGCACGTTGTGAGGGCACAACGGCATAGTTCTCATATATTTAAGTATTGGATACTTATGCAAGTGCGATAGGAGGTTGTGTTTTACCGATGGTACGGAAAACAGCTTCGCTCTGGATAGACCCCGCGAATCCCATTGGTAGTATGTCTGCGTGTCTATGGGAGGCCGCATCAGGGTATGTGTATATGGTCTTAACCTGAGACTTACATCGCTAGTACTTGCGACAATCGGTAAACTTTGGTTTTGGTGGTTGGGGACCTTAACCGGTTCTGTGTACACCTCTTCTGGGTTATCGAGAATCGTAGTGTACTGGATGTGATGTCGAGATGGGAGTATCACTTCAGACATATCGAGGTGATGATCACGCAGGACACAGAACTAGTACTCTATAAAAGGTTGCAACCGTCGGGACAATATGACCAGGTCAGGATTGTCCGATTTAAAGAGACTAGTTACTTGATGTCCGATATATGTTTCGTACGGGGCAGACACATTTCCAGCCCCAGGCCTAACATGTGATCATCCGATACTGGATCGATGTACGCAATACTACGGTATACTACGCTTGATATAGATCTTATATTCCTATAAGAATATTTCTGGAGAATTGGGTAGGCATGGCGCTTTGCTAGAAGCCAACCTTGTCTTGTGAATCGGTAAAAACGTAGTACGAGGTACGTACGTGTTCGGATAATCTGACGGCCGTATTTACTGCCAACATATCCAGAGATCTCTTGGGTCGCTTCCCGAAGATTCACCAATGACGTATGATTCAAACTCGATTAATCTTGGATTAATTACGGAGAGACTTTATCTTGGATAAAGTACTATACATAGAGAGAGAACGATTAATTTGGAATTAATCGTAAAATTATTATATTCGATATAATAATCGAAATTCGATTTCGACGCGAAATTAAAATTAGATTTAATTCGGGCACAAACGAGTTAATTTAGAATTAATTCGTTAGCGACGTAAATAATAATTTCGCTAGGCGCAATTATTTATTTAAATTCGATTTAATTAACGTCGCGACACAAGTTCGGTATTTCGGAAATATCTAACCCGAACGCGTGAGTGCACGTGGGCCCACTTTCATTGGAAACGTGTGGGGCCCACATGACACATGTCCATTATGCATTATTAATTCTAATGGCATTGCATGGAGATAGTGTACAATGCACTCAATGGTTTTGCATGGAAATTGAGTGTTTGACACTCTAAGCCATTGCATGATTTGTGTCATAAGTTTATTATTAATTTAATAAATATTATGGCATAAATATAAATTGATTTTTTGTAACAAAAATCATTCAACTCTCCTCTCTCTCACATTGCCGAAACTACATGCAGTTTTGGGCTCTCCATTTCTTCAATTTTTGTGGCAAGATTTGAAGATGTTGTGCATTCAAAATCACAACAAAGGCTAGCACCTTCAAGGGATCATACATAGGTGATATGGGAACTAATCCTTGAGCTTGGAAGGATCAAACTCGACTTGGAGTCCCTCTTTTCTTCTTGGCCGAGAGCTTCACTGCACAAGGGAGGAATTTCGCATCATCTTAGCATCCATCTTCAAGTATTGTGAGTATGATTCCGCCATACTTCAATTAATTCATTCATGTATTTATGTATTTTGCTTGTTCTTGTTGATCTTGTGGCTTGGTTATTATTTCCCAACAATGGTATCATTGAGCTTAAAGAGCATGCAAATATATTAGGATGTTATTTGGGGAAAATTGTATGAAGCATGATTTGATGAGTTTGCTTGATTAAATATGCTTAGATGTATGTTATTTAGATTATCATCATCAATTCATGGAAAATAAATTGGATTAATTTTTTCCAACCCAAATGAGGCTTGGCCGAATAATGCAAGCATATGGACTAGATGATTTTTTAATTTTAAGACATTAGATGACTTGAAATAATATGGTATGATGATTTGTAACTCGATTGGATTGAAAACGAAATCGGAACCATTTTAATCACCTGGCCGAATGCTTGATGGAGGATTAGGGACTTGATTTTTTGATTAAATATGTTGGACATATATTTAAGATAAAAATATGATTAATGGATTAATTTGATATTTTGGGAATATTGATTTAAAGGATTAATCATGATAATACACTTTAATTAATTAAGTATAAAATTGGAATTTTAAAATTTGGTTAGTTGGGCTTAATTTTGAATTGGGCCTAAAACTATTATATTTGGACATAATGGGCTTGGTTGGGCCAAGTAGATTTGGACCATTTGGATTGGATCCAAAATGGGCCTAAATCACACCATTTAAGCCCAAATGTAATAAATGGGCTTTTATGTTTAATTGGGCCTTATGGGCTTGATATTGATTTTATGGCATATGAGGGTGATTCCTTATTGGGCTTGGTAATTGGGTTTGACCCATACATTGACCAAAACCCAAGCCTAAAGAAATCAATTGAAAGCCCATCGGACTTTAATTAAACGGACATTAGATGTTAGTTGGGCTTGAGACCCGATTGTATTAGATTTGGAATCTAAGTTATAAAAGCACAATAAAAGTGTAAATATTTAATTTAGAATTAAATAATAGGATTAGTATTGAATACGACTTAAATTGGATTTAACGAGTAGTTCGATATAATTCGTGAATTCATACTATAAGTGTTTATTCTCAAATTGAGTTGGACTCGCGCAAATGCAAACAATTGTTTGAACATTTATTGTCACCTAATTAAAGACTAATAATTGGATTTGATTGGTTGTATAACATGCCTTGAATGAATGAATGTGGATGTGATGTATGAATAGTGTATATCAGATGGATATTAGAAGGGAAGGGTAATTTTAGAAATTATTGTAAATTTAGAATTTATAAATTGGACCTGCGTGTCCAGCCTTTCTCTTATTGTCTCTTTGTATTCTCTTCTCACCTAATTCCCCTCAATGTAAATGAGGTTTCTCTTATTGTATTATGTAATTGGGTAAGAGTAGAATAGTGCTAGCGGGGAGAGGAAAGGAAGGGAGTGATTTGTTCTAGGAACAAGTTGTTGTTCATATCCATCCGTATATCTATTACTTTACTTTACGCGCTTTATGATGTTTTAGAAGCATGCTTAAGGGTGTGTATGATGATGAGACCTAACAAAGATAAATTAATTGGTTGCCAATTACGCGAAAAATCCCTCAAACAATATTAAGCGATTATCCTTCCATTGAATGATTCTTGTTCAAGATCCGAAGTTGGCATTGGTTGTTTGGCCAAAGTCAAGACCTTTGTCAATCAAGGATGTACTTGAATCATGAGAGTTTTGTTGCATATCGGTGTCTTGTCTAAATCGTGATTTTTATTGGCCAAAGTCAAGATCATTTTTTGTACAATGACATTGATTACGAAACTTTCCTCGTCAATGGGTCCCGCTTAACTGGAATCATTAGGTTTGTTTTTGGCCAAAGCCAAGGCCTAGATGATTCGGAGGATAGGGTTAGGAAAATGTAATGGATACATTGACATTATACATATGTTTCGGACTTGGATGTCCACCTAACTGGATCTAGGAATTGGATGAGATCCAATTGATCATAGAGATCTACCTAAGTTAAATAGCATACAGCTTTTATTGGCCAAAGTCAAGGTTGTGTGTTATTTAACGGGATCCTAGCCCACTAGGAAATGCGATTTCCCGAGTTCTCCACAAGAGGGTTAGAGACTTGAAGAAAATAGTGGGAGGCTATTATTGAATTTGCAATTTCGTTCAGATACTTAGCCTTACACGTCTTTCAAAATTATTTCGTCAATATTTTAATAATTAGTTGGACTAATATATTGTTATTTTGCTTGTAACAGTTGACTGTACCCATAACATCGTTGACTTTATAGTTGGACTATAGTTGTCAAGATGACTGGCAAGGGTAATGTCCGCGACATAATCATGGGCGATAATGTCTTCAAAGGGACAAACTTTGCCGACTGGGAAATGAACCTCAAGATAGTGCTTGGGGCTGAGAGGTGTGTGTAAACTATTCAGAGACCTCTACCGCCTAAACTGTTGGTAAAAATCTAGGTCCAAGATCAAACAAGACATGAAAATCGTGCATGAATACACCAAAGAAGATAGCGGAATACTTACATTGGTTGGTTGAGTCGATTTGAAGACCATTGAAGCCAAAATGCTCACTGTTTTGGCGCATGAACTCCAGCAGTCCACTGCCTTCCATTTCCAGATTTGAGCTGCGAAAATGAGCTCCTAGCTTCGTCGGATGGATCCCGGCTCATGGTCGAACCTCCCTACCACCTTCGCAAGACTTGTAAGTGTGCTAGCACTTGAATTTTCACCATGAAAATCCACTCTTGCTTCCCTATTGTTCACGCCCAAACTGGTTCAAAACCAGTGAAGAATAGCCACTGTTTTGGCGTGAGAGAGATGAGAGAGTTGGAAAGAAAAATGTGTTCACTTCTTTTCATTTTTGTTTCTCAAAAACGTAGTGAGAAAGAGAGAAGCAAAGCAATGATGTTCATTAACAAAAATGAATTTTTAGATAAAAGCTCTTCAAAAACCGTGAAAAGCATTTCCCTCCAAAAATTCATCATCATCACACATTGAGAATAGAGACAATGTATCATCCCATAAAGGTGACTAGATTCATCCATCATCTATTCGTGTCAAGTGATAAGATATCGCGATGTGATTTGCGGATACCATTCGTTACAAAATACTAATGTGTCCGCAAACACTTTCGGGCTCGGTATCGCTAATTCCCAATTAACGCATTTCCGTTGCGACGAGAATTAATTAATTTCGCCTAGCGAAATTACTATTCAGATCGCTAACGAATTAATTCTAAATTAATTCGTTCGCCTGAATTAAAATCTAATTTTAATCCGCGCGTCGAAATCTAATTTCGTTTAATATATCGAATATATTAATTTACCGATTAATTCCAAATTAATCGTTATCTCTCTTTAGACGATATTTTATCCTAGATAAAATATCTCCGTAATTAATCCTAGATAAATTTCTCTCTCTTCTATATAATCCCAGATTATTCAAGAGTGCGAGTTGTGCTTCATCGGTGGATTATCGGGAAGCGACCCATGAGATCTTCGGATACGTTGGTAGTAAATACGGTCGTCGGAGTATCCGAATCACGTACGTACCAAGTACTACGTTCTACCGATTTACGAGACAAGGTCGACTCCTAGCAAAGCACCAAGTCTTCCCAATTCTCCGGACATATCCATTTAAGAATATCAAAGATCTGTATCAAGCGTAGTATACTAATGTATTGTGCATATCGGCCCAGTATCGGATAGTCACGTGCTAGGGCTGGGGCTGGATAAGTGTCTGCCCCGTCCGAAGTACATGTCGGATATCTGGTAACTAGTCTCTATAATCGGATATTCATGACCTAGTCATAATATCACGATTGGATGCGCATCACTTAAGAGCACTAATACCGTATCCTGCGTGACATCATCTCCACTATGACTGGAGTGATACTTCCGTCTTGACATCACACCCAATACACTACGACTCTCTGATAAACCCAGAAGTGGTGTACGCAGAACCGGTTAAAGCCTGTACCACCAAACTAAAGTTTATCGATTATCGTAAGTATTAGCGATGTAAGTCTCAGGTTAAGACTATACACACCTACCTTGATTTCGGCCTCCCATAGACACATAGTCAAAATACAAATGGGATTCCGAGGGGTCTATCCAGAGCGAAGCTGTTTCCCGTACCATCGGTGAAACACGACCTCCTATCGCACTTGCATAAGTCTCCAACACTTATATATATATGAGAACTATGTTGTTGTGCCCTCACAACGCGCACAAGCGCAATACTAGCCTATTCCGCATTATCGATGTCCAGTCTCGATAATACTACGGCTAGGGATATTTAATGATTAATCAATCGGGGAATGATACTGTCTCATATCATTCTCAGTCCAGGAACTAATCATAGGGACCTCTCTTCATTTATATATTTATGGTGATCTGATCACAAATGATGAGAGTGCAATTATTGTCACATAGTTAAATTGTACAACAACACCGTGATCTGTAAAAATAGTGACGCTATGGGTCATATTATCCAACAATCTCCCACTTGGCAGATAGCCAGTCACTCGAGTGTCTAACACCCGAACTATGTACAATTCGCTCAAATTGCTGAGGAAAGGTTTTCGTCAGTGGATTTGCTTAATTATCGTCTGACGCGATTTACACGATCATCACATCGCCACGATGTATGATCCGAACGAATCAGATCATATAGAAGTATATATCTGGATCGTCGATGAGACCTTTAATTCCTTAGCCTGTGCTGACGCCTAGCTCAGCTGCTAAAAGAACTATATCTAATCTAATTAGATTTATTTTCGATCCAAATGGCTTCTACTGCTGCCTCAGCTGCAGCAATAATCCGCATTTGTTGTTTATTCGGCAACATTATCTTGCTCGGAAGATTTCCAGCTCACTGTCCCGTTATTCAAACTTTATAGTACCGTAGTATTTAACTGTTTGGAAACTTATAGCAGTGATCCCAGTCACTTCAAGTTCTCCTTTTCCATAGTTTACGACAACATCTTTAGTTCTCTCAGATACTAATAGATGTTCTTAATCTTCAATCCAGTGACTATCACTTGGATTGACCTGATCGTGACTCTATATGCTCGAAGCGTATGAGACACCCTATCAAGTACATTTTAAATGTACAATTTCTCAGAGAGTGTTAACAACTCCAAATCTATTCAATAGATCTTTATTCCTTGAATAAAGGTTGTTACTCCCCAAAATTCTACGGAGAATTTCTAGGAAAGAATATCTATGAAAGCCAAGCTTTCACCAATTGTTTTATGGGAATTTCATTGTCAGTGCCCTCCCACTAACCTCCATATATACACAAGAATTATTTCGTTTTGAATCAAATCATAAATCATTATGATTATTTCAAAACGACAGTTCCAAGAACCTTATGCTTGCTTCAATCCAAACATGGATCGAATAACCCGCAAACCTTGTTTGTCGGTTATACAAAATCGTCAGGATGTTGAAAGCATCCTCCAAAAGGTTTCCTTTTCAGGAAAGTGATTTTGATCTGCAACTGACACATTTCATAAATGAAATATGCAGTTATCAACAAGCATCTTTAGAATGGATTTACCATGGCAACAGGTAAAAGGTTGAACCGTTATTAACACAATGTTGATAACGATACCTTTCCGTCAAAAACCCAGCTTTGTACGTTGGTATGTTGCCTTCCATGTATGTCTTCCTTGAAGACGTTTAATGCACCATAGGCACAATGCCTTGTGGTACAACAACCAGTATCCAAAATAGTTGTTATACATGGAATCCATTTCGAACTCATGGCACTTTGCCATAAAAGGGAGTTGATACCTTGTATCATTTCCTCGTACGTAGTCGGTTGGTATTCCTCAATAAGATTTACATCTCTATGAGGTTAGATCAGAAACCCATACGCTAGATTGTTTTCTGACTCTATCCGATCTACTCAGTTCTTGTGTATTCGAAGATTAATGGTACGGATTCATCATTGATGAACTGTTTGTGTTCCATTAAGGACTTCGTGCCTTGAATAGTATTACTCCGATTTTCATCGAGTATCACTATCCTCCCACTGACCACTGCATATCGGTATTCCTCTCAGGAAAACCGTATGGTGAGCAACAATCATATTGTTCTCATGTGAGATTTATAAGTACTATACTTAAGGTTTCCCTTAGGATAACCTATATTGGCACTAATCCAATTTGGGTTTTTAGTTTGGTATCATCCAAACGTTATGCCTGGCATACCCAAATTATTAGGAGTAAGAAACCCCGTTTCTTTCATGTTCATATCCTATATGATATCTGTCAAACAGATTTATATGGAACCTTATTCTTAATAAGTTTTGCACTGTTAATACATATCCTTTAGAAGGAAATAGTAGCTCAGAGTGACTCGTGATTAGCCTTATCATGTCTAACATGATTCGGTTAATCCGTTCGGACACACCGTCTAACTGACGTGTCTCAGGAGGAGTCCTCATATGAAAGAATACCAGCACTCTTTCATTTATGTACGAAACTTACTGCTTAAGTATTTTCCATTACGGTCTTACCGTGGCGGAATAATACTATAGCCGATCTGTTTATTTACTTCGTGTCGAAACTTTAAAGTTTCTGATTTGTGTTCTTCAAAAGAAACACATAACCATAACGTGATGCCACATCCGTTAAGGTCACGAAATATTCATGTTCACATCTAGCCTAGCTAGATATGGGCCCACTAACTTCACCATGAATAGGGCTAACAGATCGTTGGCAATTATACTATTACCAAGCAAATAGTATTTTTAGGTACTTTACCTAATAAACTAGATTCGCAGACCTTATTTGAATAGTCAAATCAGTCCTAGTACCCACTCTTCAAAAGTGTGGATATACGAGTCTAATTAAATTGTGTCCTAGACAACAATGCCACAAATAAGTCTCTATTGATCAAATCAATTTGAGCTATTTATTTGTCAATTTATATGTTTGAGATTTTATTTATATTCAAAATATAAATTCTGTTATTTACATCTAATGTATTTATCTCAGTATCATATTTATATAATAAAACACTCATTGTTCTATAATATAAAGGTTTTATCCGCAACGGATTAAACACTGATAAAGAGATAATGTCTCTAGTCAAACTAGTTGATTATAACAGTTCCTAATTCAAGTACATACCCGAAGGGTAGTTCCTAAACTTAGGTATCTACGGTCGAAACAGCGACTTTCGTCCCGTTTCCGATTCGCAGAGGAAACTCAGCTTGAATTCAGTATCCTGCTTAAAGCAGATTCTGAACATCAATACATATATTTTATGTACCACATTAAGTATTTAAAATCTAATTTCAATACTAGCTGTGAACATAACTAAGACAAACAGTTTTAAAGTTAGAGCCTC
>SKCR01003008.1:0-17023 GCA_019454045.1 Zanthoxylum bungeanum | reverse complement strand
ATCCAATCGAGTTACAAATCATCATTCCATATTTTTTCAAGTCATCTAATGTCTTAAAATTAAAAAATCATCTAGTCCATATGCTTGCATGTATTCGGCCAAGCCTCATTTGGGTTGGAAAAATTAATCCAATTATTTTCCATGAAATGATGATGTATAATCTAAATAACATACATCTAAGCATATTTAATCAAGCAAACTCATCAAATCATGCTTCATACAATTTTCCCCAAATAACATCCTAATATATTTGCATGCTCTTTAAGCTCAATGATACCGAAGCGGACTCCCATAGACACGCAGACATACTACCAATGGGATTCCGCGGGGTCTATCCAGAGCGAAGCTGTTTTCCGTACCATCGGTAAAACACAACCTCCTACCGCACTGCATAAGTATCCTATACTTAAATATATGAGAACTATGCCGTTGTGCCCTCACAACATGCACAAGTGCAGTACTAGTCTATTCCGCATTATCGATGTCCAATCTCGATAATACTACGACTAGGGATATTTAATGATTAAACCTTTATGGATTGATACCGTCTCATATCATCACAATCCGGAACTAATCATAGGGACTCTTACCATTTATATCAAAGTAAATAAATTACAAAACGGTAAAAGGCAATTTCATTACTACATAGTTAATTTTGTACAATAATACAATATCATTTACAAAATAGTGACGCTATGGGTCATAACTGTCTAACAGGAAGACCTAACCCGACGGGATAGGAACATTCATGCATGCATACACGTAACGCATTTTGCATCCTTTCGTGTTTGTTCTGTTTTTTAGTAACATGTTTCAAAGGAAAAAAAAAGCGCCGAATGCAAGCCAACCAGAAGCAGTAACAGTACAATGTCAGCAATCTTCAGGAACGAATCACATGGGCGAGGCCCATATCATCAGTACCAGTTTGGGATGAATCCCGAGGGTCGAGGCCCATATAAGTATCACAACACGGTTCGGGAATGGACCACATCACAACACGGTTCGGGAGTGAACCAGGGGTCGCAGCACCTCAGCACCTAAATCAGCTCAACACGTGGAGAGTCAAGTGGCAGTTGGCGAGCTAGGTAAGTGAAAATGCATTGCATAACTTTGATAGGATTGTCACTGTTGCACATTACACAAGTCCCATCAAAGTGGGGGCGACTGTAGGCACTGTATTTTTACACATAAGTCCCTATGATGAGTCTCATTTTGGAGACACTACCTTTTAAGTCGCGGAGGTCACGGAAAACGGACATCGGAAGGGGAATTCAGAATAAACAAGTTCACTGTCTTCGTTGGTGCTGCGTTCGTTATTTCGTTCGAATGTCAGGCAGATTGCGGACGTTCATGCCACGTTCGAGGAGGCGTTCGAACGGTGTCGGTAATTCTGGTTTTGCAAGCCTCACATCAAGCCCAATTTGCCCAAACCTTGGCCCACACGCCCAAGCCCACTTAAAACACATATTTAACACATGGTGAAATCAAAACAAATCTAAAAATCACAGACCAAATTAAAGATATCATACCTAATCTAAACCAATCAAATATAATCATACCAAGTTAAAATCAATCAACCAATATATTATTCCCAAACTTAAAATATTGTATGCCTAATCAACATAAACTAAATATTCAACCTTCCCTATCTAGCCAAGATTTGTCCCCCCTCAATCTTTGACTTCCCTTATCCAACACCAAATCAAATCCCTTTCCTTGTCAAGCCTAACCCTTTGCCTATAAAAAGAACCATTCACCAACCTTCTCAACCCTAGCTAGCTCATACACATAAGATACACACAACTCACACAAATCAGAAGAGAAAAGAAAATAACCCCAAGCCTTCACATTAAAAGCACCATCATAATACACCAAGAGCCCTAGCCACTCACGGCAATAACAAGAAGAAAAACAGAAATAATCCCCTTCATCTCCCCCACTCCACAACCGAAAACAGCAGCCCCTACACCTCCAAAAACAGCCCATACAGCAGCCCTAAACACACATATAAAACATCCCCCGAACCACACCATAACATCACCAAAAATCACACCTAAAACAGTAGCCAAAACATCCCAAAAACAATAACTAAAATACAGCAGCAAAACAGTAGCAGCGGCAGCGAATCGGAGTCAAAACAGCAGCAAAAGACGGAGGACGACGACCCAAAACAGTAAGACAACGAACGAGAGCAGTGTACCAGTGAATCGAAAGAGTTGCGGAGCTTTACCCCTTCCGACGGCCGTGTAACGTGCTTTCGAGAGACGACTTAAAAGGTTAGACCTGAGGGCACTTTTTCATTAGTTTATATTCGTTCCTTTTATTATTGAATTCTATTCGCATGAGAGTCGTTTATGGATGCATGTTGTGGCTTGAATAAAATGGAAAAGTGTCGTCTCTTGTGGTATATAGGATGGAAACCCAGACATAAATTCCTTAGCCGAATCCGAATGGACGGTAGTGCGGTATGTACTTGGGATACAACTCCACGTACCACTTGAGTAAACGGCACCTTCTCTTGTTTTGTGTTGCTTTGGTTTATCTATTTCTTGTTACTTAAATTCTATATGTCGCTTATTTGTGTATGATATAATCGAGTGCATGGGCTCAGTAAGTGCGATGAAATGTCCCCTAATCGGAAGAGTTAAAATCCTTCACCACGATGCTTTGCCGCACCGATTGATGTGTGTTTGGTTTAATGCAAGATACGTTCAATCAGACATACTTAGTTGAATATGATTGTCTTTATGTTTGTATGCATAATGTGATGTGACGCTCATGGGCTTAGTATGTTGGTCTAAAGGTCCTCTCTTTGAGAGATCAAGAGCCCCCAAAAGGCCACCTTTACGGCAGTACTTCGCCGCGCCCCTTTATTTCATTGTTTATGTATTGCGTCCCATTTCATGCATCAGGTCTGTTCCCATTCGAACGCGTTTACGAACGCAACTCGAACGCACATGCATTTTTGCCTTATCATGCATCAGGTCTCATTTCCGTTCGAACGCGTTCACGAACGCCATACGAACGCGAGCATTCTATTTCATTTCTGTTCGAACGCATTATCAAACGCCATACGAACGCGAGCATTCTGTTTCATTTCCGTTCGAATACGTTATCAAACGCTATACGAATGCGAGCATTCTGCCTCATTTCTGTTCGAACGCGTTATCAAATGCCATACGAACGCGAACCTTCTGTTTACCGTTCGAACGCATTTACGAATGCTACACGAACGCGCACACACTGAACTGAGTCTGTCTTATCATATTTATGCATAATTGCCTCTTGGTTGATCTTTCTTGTGTTATATAGTCAACCGTATTATTTGTATTCCTGCATTTATCCATTCTATGTGTTCCTGGGATTGTATTCAAGCATGATTAGGCTGTTAGCATGTTATTTGGTTAATAGGTTCATGAGATAGTACTCAAGCATGATTAGGTTGTTCTTAGTTTTCCATATCATAAGATTGAAATATGTTCATGAGATTGCCATGTGATGTTGCATGTTGTGATGAACTTGTTGATGTACTCATATGAATTTAGAAGCATGATATTTTTGGAAATAAATGTTATTTAAGCCTGGTTAAATTATTACATAAATCCTTTTATTACAAGTGACATAAGTAAGGGACCATTCCGAACCCAACCGTTTGAGGTTTTCCCTTGCGAGGGGTGAGTGCGGCCTTAAATCTCATTTTCCCGGTTCACACCGGGTGGCGACTCCATGTTATTTAGTACTTCCCAACTAGGCCGCGAGCCTAGAACGGCGTCGCCCAGTTTCTGTTGTCCACACCCGGGATTATTTTCGAGAGCATTCGCATTTCGAATTCGAGTGCGGCACACAAGTCAAATCAAGCATCAAATTATTAGTCACATCAAGCGTCAAATCACATGTCACTTTGAGTGATGTGACAATTTGATTGATTGATGTGATTGATTGATTGATGTAGTGGTTGATGGCTTTAATGGTTTGACTTTTTAAAGCCAAAATTGTGTATATGATTTTGAAATCAATTACCAAATTTTGAAAAAAATACATTTACACATCTCTCTCTAATTCCTCTCATCTCTCTCGGCCTCAGAGGCATTTTCTTCTCTGGTTTTTCTGGGCAAAACCGTGAGCAAGAGAAGCAAAGTGTGGTGATTTTGTGGCAAAATCATCAAGAGCTAGCACTCCGAGAGACATGCGAAGGTGATAGGGAAGTCCACCTATGAGCTTGGAATCACCACAACAAAGCTTGGAGCTTGATGGAGGACCTCACATAGCCGAAAATGGTGGAAACCAGTAGTTCACTGCCGAGAGCTATACAGAGGACATAAATTGATTTTTGTTTGTCGCTGCGTCGCTCAACCGATCGATGTAAGTATTCCGCAACTTCTTTGATTGTATTCGCACTTGTTTTTTGCTC
This sequence comes from Zanthoxylum bungeanum, assembly GCA_019454045.1. Classification (NCBI taxonomy): domain Eukaryota; kingdom Viridiplantae; phylum Streptophyta; class Magnoliopsida; order Sapindales; family Rutaceae; genus Zanthoxylum; species Zanthoxylum bungeanum. Next base: position 12,612 of record SKCR01003008.1, on the reverse strand, counting down.
GTTATTCGATCCTCGGGGCCGTAGAAGTCCTACAATATCGTCCAAAATACATGCTAACAGCTTTAGTAAAGCTAAATTTCACTCATTGATATTTTAAGATTCGTGATAGACGAAAATAAGGAAGAGAAAAACATGCTTGATTTCAAGAAATTAGAGAAAATAAGGATAGAAACTCACTTACTTGAGGAATGAGCTTGAGATTATCATCTCATTTCATATAAATCCATGCCAACATCACTAATCACCATTCAAAAATTTAAAAATCAACCCCCATTATGAATGCTTATAACCGGCCACCATTAAAAAAATTCAACTTGGAATTTTTCATCACCACTCAAACAAACTCATACTTAATCATCAACATATACATGAAACACCTTCAAATCAAAAAAAAATAACTTCCATTTAAAGCTCTAAGCATTCGTCCATAACAAACTTTTCACGACTAATTTGGTTTCAACATAACCTAAGACAACACATGTTATAACATTTCCAAGTATATGAAATATCATCACCCATTATGAAAAACAACAAAACAACCCTTCCCAAAATGAAGGTAGGTTCGGCCAGCACTCCCTTTATGGTAAAATTGGGAATTTAACTAAATGAGGCTTAATTCATGCTTACTTTGCCATGAGATGCATGATTTTGCATGCTAGGTACTCCTTAAACTGAAATGCATAAGTTTTAATTTTCTAGGGTTCATGGGTACGAATTGGGGGAAGAACATTGCTTGTTTATACTTAAAATTAAGACTAGAAATGAGATAATGGAGCTGACTATGCTTGGAAATGAGCTTGAGTGGATCAAAAATGACTTGAAAATGAATACAAGATGGAGAGAACGTGAACTTCTTCTTTTTCACATTTTTTGTTTGTAAAATTTGGGGGATGATGGATAGTCTAATAGTGTCTCATATTTATACTAACGGCTGTTTTTTGGGTGAAAAAGAAGTGGCTTAAGTGGTACCACATGGCACAATATGAAGCAGTTCACGTTTTCACTATACCTGCCACTGAAATAATGATTTTTAACTTGGTTTTGTCCCAAATTTGAGAAATTGTCCAACAAAAATATTGTAGGTCTCAGTCTTAGCTTTCCGATGATATAAAGTTCACTGAAATCAAACATCGTATGAAAAATTTATGACTAAAATACCGAAAAATGTACGGATCACGTTAAAATTTAAATGCACAGCGAAATTGAAAAATTTTCACTTCGTGTTTCTAAAATAATTTATATAAGTAATAACATGCTAATGATGCACGTTTGAATACTTAAAAATATCACCAACACAAATAAATTTCGTAATTATACCATGAAATCAGACTGTTACAACGTACATTTTCACAGCACGCTTTTGAAGCGTACCCACCAAAAACGAACTCTTTCACTAGCTTCTATGGAAGCTCTATCTACAAATGGATAAGATTTTATTCGTTGCGTAAAAGGATTTTTAAAAATAGCGGATGATCCATTATTAAGTGGATATGATATATTTGATATGCACTAATACCACTAAGAAAAATAGAATTTTCTTAATTAGTTTCTAATTTATGAAATTCCGTAATTATTAAATATGAGATTATAGGGGCGCATTGTTGGATTCTATTAAGGTCCAGGATCGATAATAAGCATGAAAACATTGCGAATACACATCGAAGAAATTGCGGAATACTCACATCGATCGGTTGAGCGACGCGGAAGCAACAAAACTCCAAAAAACGCTCACTGGTTTTGGCGAACTGCAGTGCAGATTTTGCTCACTGTTTTGACTTCGTTTTTGGTCCTTCGTCAAGCTCCAAGCTTCGTCGAACGGTTCCCGGCTCATGGGTGAGCTGCCCTATCACCTTCGCATATCTCGTAAGTGTGCTAGCACTTGTGATTTTGCCACAAAATCGCACTCCAAGCTTCCCTTACTGCTCACGGTTTTTCCTTGAAAAACCAGTAAGGGTTTAGCCCTTTTGGGCGTGAGAGAGTGGAGAGAAAGAGAGAGAATAAGTTGTGTGATGTGTTACCAAATTTGTGTAATTTATACACTCATCTGAATTTCAAATGAATTTCATTTGAATTTGGCTTTAAAAGTCAAACCATTAAAGCCTCCAACCACCCACATCACTCAATCCATCAACTTGTCATGTCACATCACTCAAAGTGACGAGTGATTTGACGCTTGATGCGACTAGTGATTTGACGCTTGATTTGATGTGCCGCACTCGAATTCGAAATACGAATGCGCTCGCAAATCATCTCGGGCTCGGGTTCGCTAATTCTAAATTAATGAATTTTCCGTCGCGTCGTAATAAATGATTACGCCTAGCGAAGTCACTATTCACGTCGCTAACGAATTAATTCTAAATTAATTCGCTCACCCGAATTAAAATCTAATTTTAATTCCGCATCGAAATCCAATTTCGTTAATATATCAAATATATTAATTAATCGATTAATTCCAAATTAATCGTTATCTCTCTTTAATGATATTTTATCCCAGATAAAATATCTCCGCAATTAATCCCAGATTAATTTTCTCTTTATTCTAATTAATCCCAGATTAATATAGAGTGCGAGTTATATGTCATCGGTGAATCTTTGGGAAGCGACCCCTGAGATCACTGGATATATTGGCAGTAAATTCGGTCGTCGGACTATCCGAACACGTAAGTACCTCGTACTACGTTTATACCGAATTACAAGACAAGGTTGGCCTCTAGCAAAGTGCCATGCCTCCCCAATTCTCCGGAAACATCCTTACAGGAATAAAGGATCTATATCAAGCGTAGTATACCGTAGTATTGCGTATTTCTGTCCAGTATCGGATGATCACGTGCTAGGCCTGGGGCTGGAAACGTGTCTGCCCCGTACGAAGCACATGTCGAATCTCTAGCGACTAGTCTCTTTATAATCGGATAAACATGACCTTGTCATTTTATCCCGATAGCTGCAGCATTTTAGAGAACGAGTCCCGTATCCTACGTGACCATCATCTCCATATGACTGGAGTGACACTTCCATCTTGACATCACACCCAACACACTACGATTCTCGATATACCCAGAATTGGCATACACAGGTACCGGTTAAAGCCCTGGACGACCTCAACCAAAGTATATAGATTGTCGTATACATTAGCGGTGCAAGTCTCAAGTTAAGACCAAATACACCTACCCTGATTTCGGACTTCCATAGACACATAGTCATACTACCAATGGAATTCCGATGGGGTCTATCCAGAGCGAAGTTGTTTCCCGTACCATCGGTGAAACACAACCTCATATTACACTTGCATGAGTATCCTATACCCAAATATATGAGAACTATACCATTGTGCCCTCACAACGCGCACAAGTGTAATACTAGTCTTTTACGCATTATCGATGTCCAATCTCGACAATGCTCTGACTAGGGATATTTAATGATTCTGCCTTCGTGGACTGATACTGTCTCATATCATTCTCAATCCAGGCACTAATCATAGGGACCTCTCATCATTTATTCATCTATGTGATCTAATCACAAATGATAAGAGTGCAATCTCCTTTGTCACATAGTTAATTTGTACAACAACACCATGATCTGTACAAATAGTGACGCTATGGGTAATAATTGTCCAACACGCATTCAATCGTCAAAAAATTGGACTTGATTGTGTATAGATGAGCCCAAAGAATTAATCCAAATACCAAATGCAAATAGATTACATTTTTTCATTCTCGAGTAAATACATATTTTTTCCAGAACCTTCATATCTAATTGTATATAATAATAATATCATTAAAATAGATACATGAACCATTTAACCGCTTCCACTTCAATTGTTTACAAAGGGTTTAGAAATAAACCAAACAAACAGAGTCATTTAACCTCTTCCACTTTCATTGTTTACAAAGGGTTTAGAAATAAACCAAACAAACAATCGAAACAAAATAGAAAAATGAAAAGTGTTAAGTTATAAAATCCTTTTTCATGGCGCTCCCTCTATGCCCGACAAGCGCCTAGAGCTTTTTAGAACATTGCAAAAAGTTCACAAGCTTCGGTAGATTTTCCATTCTGGAGGTAGCCTTTGATCATTGTTGTAAAGACATCATCATCAGGATCTACACCTGCCTCTAACATCCTCACGAACATATTTTCTGCTTCAAGTATTTTTTGCTTCTTGCACAAACAACCAATAATTGCATCATAAATCGCAACACTAGGTTTTGGTCCTCTCATCTCCATTTGGTCCAAAATGTCCAATGGTGAATCTAGATTGCCTAATTTACTGTTTCCCTCTACCACAAACATATAAGTTTCCATATCTGCAATTGTACCAATATCTTGCATAAGTTCAATTATGGCTTCAGCCTCCTTGCAAAGACCCGCCTGGCAGAAACACTTTGGAGTTTTACAAGTAAAAACCAAAGGTCTGCATCCAAGACTAACCAATTGGGACAAGCAAAGGAAAGCTTCTTCATTTTTTCCTCATTTGCACAAGGCGCTGATATAAATTCCAAATGCCACATTAGCAAGATTTGGGTCACTTTTCACAATTTCCCCGAGCAGAAGCTCAATCTCTTTATTCAAATCCCCAATAAGATTCAGAGTAGCCGGCTTTGAGAGAATCAGTGGATCAACAGCACATCCAATCTTGGCAAATTCACGCAACAACATCAGAGCAAGGTGAAGCTCCTTCCCCTTAGGGCAACGCTTCAAGAGGATAAAAGATAGCCTATGGTCATGAGCAACACTATTGGCCAGCATTTCTTTGTACAACCTATCTACGTCCCCTAGCCTATTCTGCTTGTAAAGAGAATCAATCAAAACTATGTAACAGTGAACATTAGGAGCTAAATTTCTACTTGCCATGCTATTCAAAACCATCAAAGCAGCATCTACTTCCCCTACCCTGCAAAGATTACTGATCATAATATGATTAGTCACTACATCTGGCTGCAATCCCCAGTCACTTATTTGTTTGTACAGCACCCATCCTTTATCAAACAAACCCATCTTAAAAAAGCCATGAATCAATGTGTTACAAGTATATATATTTGGCTCACAACCTGTCTTTAGCATTCTGAAATAAAGTCTCATTGCCATTTTCATCTTCTTATGCATGCAATACCAACTAATCAAAGAAGTATACATCACCTTATCCACAATGAAACCTTGTGACTCCATTTCTCTAGCGCATGACTCAGCCTCCATAATCTGTTCTCTCTTACAAAGACCACAAAACAAAGACTTGTACTGATGAAATGTAGGCTCCGACCCTTTTCTCTTACGCTTTATATCAAAAACTTCCATAACTTCATTTAAATACCCCTTATAACACAACCCATCAACCAAAACATTATAAGACCAACCATTCAAATCTATACCACGATTGCAAATTTTAATGAAATAATGAAACGCCTCCGGAAACTTTTCTTCTGCAAATAATCCTCGGAGAATAGCAACACATGCAGGTTTACTAGGAACAAAATTCATTAAAATAAGCCAATCAAAATGTCTAATTGCATACTCTAAATCCCTAGCTCACAAAAGAAAACTACGAGAGAATTCAAAATAGACAGATCAGGATCAACACCTAAAGCAACAACAACATTCTGATCAAGCGAAAGAGGCGACTGCGATTGGCCAAATTTAATCAGTTTCCCCATAAGAACATCATAGATACCCAAACCAAAGTTGATATCACCATAGGAGCAAAGTAATTTTTGGTCACTTGAGGTCGATTGTGAGGCTGAGATTGCGTTTTCTGGCGGCTTTACTTCAAGTTTACAACTTCTTACTGCTCTTCTACTAGTATTAAACAAAAAGCGGCAAGATCCAGGCTTTCTAATTATCATGCTTTTGAAAATTGCAACACTACTAGGGCTTTCACTTAGCCAAAAAATATTCATTTTTGACACTGATCGAGTTGAAAAGAAGGATTTTTTGTTTTAAAGAGGATGATTTTCAGCGATTACTTTTGCCTATTTTGCAGCGTTCAATCGTTGGAGGTGTTCGGTAAAGAAACTAAACCCTCAGTTGGGTATTTAAGTTGTTGTTTGGTTTGAAACCCTAGGACAGATGAACCGGATGTGTAGGAGACAAGGAGAGGGTTTCGCGGCTTGAAACGGGTTTATTTAGATAATGATTATGGGTCTGAGAAACTCACCTAAGGTTCGCAATGCTATGGGGCCATTAATTTGTTAATTTTGTTATCATTTTATTTATGTAATACAGATTAAAAGAATTATCTTACTCCCGTCTAGTTATTTTATTGAAAGAAAAAAGTTCTCTCGTTCTTTTGTGTATCTCGTTAAATTTCGTCTAATCATATTAAAAAAAAATCTTATCCAGTTAAAATTTAGTCTAATTTAAAATTTCAAAATATTTTTTTGACTCAATTTTATTTCTATATCTGAATACAAAAATATGTCTCATATTTTATTCCAAACGAGATGTCATTAAGACATGATAGATAGAGCAAATCATCTAACACTACACTCATCTCAATCTCATTGTCAAATCTATACAATCAAGTCTTCTACACAATTCAAATTACTAAACTGTCCACATTAATATTAAATTTTGGGTTAAATTATAATAAACTAAAATTTGTCTCTAATAATGAGATTGTCATTATAACTTTATCGACAAAGGAGAAAAAATATTTAGCAAAAAATAACACCAAAATGACTCACAAACAACTTTAACATTAAAGGTGTGAATATGTTACCTGTTATAGTTTCAATCATATGTATCTTATAAATTAATAAAAAGTCCATTTTATTAATAAAATATTCTAAGAATCAAATTTTACGTCCATTAAAACAGATTTTACCTCCAATGAATCAATGTTATGACTGCACCATTCAATATTATCCAAGTTTTTTGTTGTTGCTGGTAACAATTTTTCATTATTGAAAAGCTTTTCATTTTTTTATATATTTGTGTACTATAAAATATTTACATCCATCTATGAAAATAAATTACTCTCATACCATTTCAAAATTTAAAAGAGACATATTTTACTATGTTTGGTGAAACAATGATCTCATACAATACATGAAAACATGAAAAAATTCATATAGCCAACTCCATCTAATGGAAATAAGAATTTTGTTTGGTTTGGTTTGGGTACATTCCTTTTTAGAATTTACTACAAATTAAGTTGTTCGATCGAAAGTCATTTAAGAGCAAGAACATCAATTCAATTGCATTCCATCCTCATTTAATAAGATAAATATAAATTATATTCTTACTTTGACAAAGACCTTATTAATTCTTTATGTTTGTCACATTATCGTCGGTTTGAGAGTGATATTTTGTTGGGGCATGGCCGAAATTTGGGAGAAAAATAAAAAAATATATTTTAATTTTTTAATATTATCAAAACAAGTAAAATGATCCCGATCTCTTTAGATTAAGGAGAAAGTATTATTGGATTATATAGTAGTATATATAAGATATATAGATATAGATAGATATATTGGAGTTCTACGGCCCTGAGGATCGATTAATAAGCATAGAAATACATGTGAATACAATGATGAAGTTGCAGAATACTCACATCGATCGGTTGAGCGACGCGACGAAGAACAAAATCTGATTTCTGCCTCCTTACTGCTCACGGCAGTGAGCTGCAGTCCTCTCCAAGATTCGGCCTTTTGGATCATCTTCATCAAGCTTCAAGCTTCGTGATTTGATTCCAAGCTCATTGGTGGACTTCCCTATCACCTTCGCATGACTTCGGAGTGTACTAGCACTCTTGATTTTGCAACAAAATCAAGACTTTAGCTTCCCATTATTCTCGGCAAACTTCCAACCAGTGAGGAGAAAATGAAGCCCCTTGGGCGTGAGAGAGATGAAGAAGAAAGAAGAGAAAGTTGTGTGTTATGTTGTGATTTTATGTATCAAATACACTTAAATGAATTTTAAATTCATTTACCACACATTTGGCTTTACAAAAGTCAAACCATTAAAGCCATAAATGCTTGCCAACCACACACATCACTTGCCATCAATCAGTGAATAGTGACAAGCGTCAATCACTCAAAGTGAAAGACATCCATCACTTGATTGACGAATGATGTGACGCTAGATGCGACTAGCGATTTGACGCTTGATTTGACTTGCGTGCCGCACTCGAATTCGAAATGTGAATGCGCTCGCAAATAATCCCGAGCTCGGGTTCACTAATTCCAAATTAATGAATTTTCCGTTGCGTCGTAATTAAATCTAATTTAATTAAATAATCATGCCTAGCATAATTACTATTCACATCGCTAACGAATTAATTCTAAATTAATTCGTTCGCCCGAATTAAAATCTAATTTTAATTCCGCGTCGAAATCCAATTTCGTATAATATATCAATATATTATTTTATCGATTAATTCCAAATTAATCGTTATATTTTTTTATTGATATTTTATCCCAGATAAAATATCTCCTCAATTAATCCCAGATTAATTTTCTCTCTCATCTAATTAATTAATCCCAGATTAATAAAAGTGCGAGTGATACGTCATCGGTGAATCTTCGGGAAGCGACCCATGAGATCCCCGGATATGTTGACAGTAAATTCGGTCGTCGGACTATCCGAACACGTAAGTACCTAGTACTATGTTTGTACCAATTTACAAGACAAGGTTGGCTTCTAGCAAAGCACCATGTCTACCAAATTCTCCAGAAATATCCTTACAGGAATAATGATCTATATCAGGCGTAGTATACGTACTATTGCGTATGTCGATCCAGTATCGGATGTCGCGTGCTAGGCCTGGGGCTGGAATTGTGTATGCCCCGCACGAAGCACATATCAGATCTCTGGTGACTAGTCTCTATAATCGGGTATACATGACCTAGTCATAATATCCCGATAGCTCCAGCATTTAAGAGAACCAGTCACGTATCCTACGTGACCATCATCTCCATATCAATGGAGTGATACTTCCATCTTGACATCACACCCAACACACTACGATTCTCAATATACCCAGCAGAGGCGTACACAGAACCTGTTAAAGCCCTGGATGACCACAACCAAAGTATATTGATTGTCGCAAGTATTAGCGGTGTAAGTCTCAGGTTAAGACCAAATACACCTACCCTGTTTTCGGACTTCCATAGACACATAGTCGTACTACCAATGGAATTCCGAGGGGGTCTATCCAGAGCGAAGCTATTTCCCGTACCATCGGTAAAACACAACCTCCTATTACACTTGCATGAGTATCCTATACCCAAATATATGAGAACTATGCTGTTGTGCCCTCACAACGCGCACAAGTGTAATACTAGTCTTTTACGCATTTATCGATGTCCAATCTCGACAATGCTCTAACTAGGGATATTTAATGATTTATCCTTCGTGGACTGATACTGTCTCATATTATGCTCAATCCAGGAACAAATCATAAGGACCTCCTATCATTTATACATCTTGGTGATCTAATCACAAATGATAAGAGTGCAATCTCCTTTGTCACATAGTTAATTTGTACAACAACACCATGATCTGTACAAATATTGACGCTATGGGTCATAATTGTCCAACAATCTCCCACTTGGCCTATAGCCAGTCACTCGAGTGTCTAACACCCGAACTATGTACGGTTCGTTCAAATTGCGGAAAAGAGACTTTCGTCAGTGGATTTTCTTGATTATCATCTGATGCGATTTATTTGATCATTACATTGCCACAATGTATAAATTAGATGAATATCGAAGTATGTATCTGGATCGTTGATGAGACCATTAATTATTTAGTCTGTGCTGAAGCCTAGCTCAGCTGCTAACAGAATTATATCTAATCTAATTAGATTTAGTATCGACCCAAAAGGCTTCTATTGCTGCTTCAGCTGCAGCAATAACCCACATTTATTGTTTATTCGGTAACAGTATCTTGCTTGGAAGATTTCCAGCTCACTGTTCCGTTATTCAAACTTTATAGTACCGTTTTACGTTAGTCGTTTTATCAGTTACTTCAAGTTCTCCATATCCTTAGCTTAAGGCACATCCTTAGATCTCTAAGATACTAATGGATGTTCTTAATATCAATCCAGTGATTATCACTTGGATTGGCCTGTTTGTGAATCCATATGCTCAAAGCGGATGAGACACCAGGTCGCGTACAATTTTCAAAATACGATTTCTCGGAGAGTTTCATGAAAGCCAAGCTTACACTGATTGTATTATGGGAATATCATTTCCAAGAAATGACATATATATTATCATTATTTTATAGGACAACGATTTTCAGTGCGCTCCCACTAACCTTCTTATATACACAATAATCATTTTCGTTTTGAATTAAATCATAAACCATTATGATTACATCAAAACGATAATTCCAAGAACCTATGCTTTCTTCAATCCAAACATGGATCGAATAACCTGCAAACCTTGTTTGCTAGTTTTGGTGCGACAAAACCGATAGGATGTTGTAAACATCCTCCAAAAGGTTTCCTTTTCAGGAAAGCGATTTTCCCGTAAAGCTTTCATATTTCATAAATGAAACATGCAGCATTAGCAAGCATTATCCAAATGGATTTACTGTGGCAATAAGTAAAAGGTTGAATCGTAATCAACACAATGTTGATAACGATACCTTTTCGCTAAAAGCCCAGCTTCATACGTTGGTATGTTGCCATCCATGTATGTCTTCCTTGAAGACTTATATTGTACCAATAGGCACAATGCCTTGCGGTACATCAACTAGTATCCAAACTTGGTTGATATACATGGAATCCATTTCGGACTCATGGCACTTTGCCATAATAGGGAGTCGATACATTGTATCACTTCCTCATACGTAGTCAGTTGGTATTCCTCGAAATATTGACATCTTTATGAGGTGAGATCAGAAACCCATACCCCAAGTTGTTTTCTGTCTCTCTCCGACATATGTGGTTCTTGTGTATTCGAAGATTACTGGTATAGTTTCATCCTTGATGAACTATTTGTGTTCCATTAGGGATCATTGCCTTGAATAGTATTACTCCGATTTTCATTGAGTTTTACTATCCTCCCACTTACCACTGCATATCAGTATACCTCTTAGGAAAATCGCATGGTGAGCAACAATCTAATTGTTCTCTGGTGATATGTATAAGTACAATACTTATGGTATCCCTAGGATAACCTACAATTGGCACTGATGAGTGGTAAATGTATCACTATTTCTCACTCATTTAACTTAATATTTTGTATAGTTTCTTGAGTTTTGTGAATATTTTGATGTGTTTTGTGTTATTTTATAGATAAATAAAGTTTCAGGACATTCTGGAGGTGATTTGGAGCAAAACTGTGAAAATTGGCAAAAAGGGCATTTTTGTAAATTTGCGTGTCACGACGCCCAAACCCTTGGCGTTGCGACGCCTAATGTGCACCAAAGGCTGCTAACGTGCACCGGGTCAATAAGTCAGATTTTGAGAAGTTTGACTTTGCTAACGTGCGCCGAGCCTCGTGTCATCATTACAAGCAATCTGCCAACGTGCGCCGCATGCCATGTGTCAAAAATTCAACGAGCCGACATCAGCCAGCCGTCTTGCCATGTGTCACCTTATCTCTCCAGCAGCCCTGCCACGTGTCAGATAAGATGCCGAGCAACAAATAAGGGGCTGCCACGTCAGCGCGTTGCGACGCGCAAAGCTTGCCCGCCTCGACGCGCGACACTTACTAGGGCCTATAAATTCTGCTCGAATTTTCAGTTTCAAATGTACCACTTCCTCTGAATTCTTAGATGTAAATAAGGAGATCTCTTCTTAGTGTCTTTAAAATTTCAATTTTAATTACGTTTTGTAATAGTAATTTTCTTCTATAAATAGTAATTTTCATTCTTAAACTTTTTTTACTTTTACTATTCAACCATGAGGAGGTAACTTCTCCATGCTAAGGTAAAAAGGTAATTCTTTTATTATTGCTATTTAGATTAATCTCCCTTAAAATATAATATATAAACTATTTAAAACCTGACTTAATGAGGATACCGCCATACTGGTCGGTTGGTTATTTAATTTAATCTAGTTAAACCTGACTTAATGAGGATACCGCCATACTGGTCGGTTGGTTTATTTTTGTTCCGCCTTTATGGATGGTTTATTTTTGTTCCGCCTTTATGGCTGGTTTATTGAAAATATTACTGCCTTAATGGCTGGTTGGACTTAATATTGACTTAATCAGGTTACCGCTTATATGGCTGGTTGACAAAATTATCACAAGTATATATATATATTATATATATATATATATTATATATATATATATATATTATATTATGGGAGATATCTAAATTGTAAATAGTATAAGTTAATTCCTTTTATCTTAGCATTTCATTTTATTGCAATTTATTATTCCATAATTACTGTTTAGCAATTTTACTTTATGTCTTTTAAGTTTTTACCAGCTTTAGCTATGAGTTGTAACTAAGTTAGTTATCTAGGGTTGTGATAAAATCTAATATCACCGGTTTATAAGGGGTTAGATTATAGTTTGGGTAATTAAAAGATTTATTTATTGAGTCAAAATCTTAATGCTTTTTATTAACTGGCCACTAATAAAATTGACTGGGTAAACTTAAAATGAACTAGACATAGGGATTTTAAGTTTAAAAATCTTAGACTCAATAGCCCACGAT